>OY992878.1:71631262-71693762 GCA_963921405.1 Cepaea hortensis
ATAACGGATGCCAATGCTGTCGTAATAGAAATAAAACGATGAATTCTAGTGTTGTCACCAAAGAAATGAGAGGACGCATTCTAGTGTTGTCACTATAGAAATAAGATGACGGAGTCTAGTGTTGTAACCATAGAAAATAAGACGATACATTCTAGTGTTGTAACCATAGAAAATAAGACGATACATTCTAGTGTTGTAACCATAGAAAATAAGACGATAGATTCTAGTGTTGTAACCATAGAAAATAAGACGATACATTCTAGTGTTGTCACTATAGAAAATAAGACGATACATTCTAGTGTTGTCACCATAGAAAATAAGACGATACATTCTATTGTTGTCACTATAGAAATAAGACGATACATTCTAGTATTGTAACCATAGAAACAGAAAATAAGACGATACATTCTAGTGTTGTCACCATAGAAAATAAGACGATACATTCTAGTGTTGTCACCATAGAAAATAAGACGATACATTCTAGTGTTGTCACTATCGAAATAAGACCACGGATTCCAGTATTGTTACTATAGAAATAAGACGACGGAATCTAATGTTGTCAACTATAGAAATAAGAAGACGGATTATAGTATTGGTGCTACAGAAAAAAAGGTGATGGATTCTAATGTTTCCACATGAGAAATAAGACAACGGATTCTAGTATTGTTACTACAGAAATCAGACGACGAATCCTAAATGTTATTACTATAGACATGAAACGACGAATTCTAGTTTTGTCAATATAGAAACACAACGACGTATTCTACTGTTGTCACGTTGGAAATAAGAAGACGGTTTAGAAATAAGTCGAAGGATTCTAATGCTGTCACTTAAGTAATGAGAAAACGGATTCTAATTTTGCCACTTTAGAAACAAGAAAGGTGAAAGAGAAACAGGCGTTGTCATCCATTTGGACATGAATGAGGAAGCGTGTTCAAAAGACGTCCAGATTATCACGTGTGACCGTAAATGTCGCCACATTCAACAAAAGTGGCGTTCATCGTATGAATTTAAATATTCCTCGCTCTTCCACTCACATACCCCCTCACCCCAACCCCCTCTTTTTTTCTAAGACAAATGTGTGTTTTTCATTGCCATCAGCACTAACCCGTCGTGCCGCGTCAGGCCATCTCCAAGGGGGATAAGAGAAGGAAGCAATGGGAGAAGAGGGGTGGAGGGAGGTAACCGAGGTTAAAAATGTGCATAATCGGCTTTTAGAAGAGATCCGAGCAGGAGTCACCCGAACTGCGGGCACAATTTATAAACGCGGAAGTGGGCCTTCCCTGGACTGTAGAGGCCACAGATCTTGTCTGCAGGTATCGTGCTGCTGTTTGTCTTCTCTGCCCGGAGGAATTAGACAGCGTCTAGGTATGTTTCTGTGTCTCAAACGTTGTTCTTATATACACAAGGAGAGCTTATATTTCCATGTAATTTCAACTACTGAGATGGCTTAGCTCGCTTAGCACTCACGCCTGTCACCACAAGCGGTCAAAGGTTTGAATCCCCTTCGACAAGGGGATTCTTTTTTCTACTGACCTGGGCGGTCAGATCAGTCTAAAATTGTAAAACTAAAGTTGCTAACACTGATATCTGCTTGCGTGGTGGACAGGCGTTCGAATCCCATTGAGACAGGAATATATTAGAAGTTGACCCAGACTAAAATGAGTACCAGGAACTGTTCTTGGAAGTCACGGCGGCCGGCGTGATACTGACCACATCCCATATCCAGTACTGACCACATCCCATATCCAGTACTGACCGCATCCCATATCCAGTGCTGAATGGTCTCACAAATATGGGACCAGCACCATATTCCCAATCAGTCTCATGGCACGGAAACGTGTCCTTTACTTTACCAAGACTTTCTCCAGTGCATGGTGTATTTTCCCCCGGGAAGGTTAACCTGGTCAACAAATGCCCGCAGAAGTCGGATGTGTCGGCCTAACGCCGCAAGAACGCAGCTCTGCTGTAAACAGGCACAACGCAATCACGTCCGAAAAAAAAAAAAAATCTCCGGATGAACGCAGCAGAAGAAGAAGAAGTGTATTTTTAATGACTGTGCAGTGTTTGAAAATATTGCTGGCACCAAGTTTTGTATTCACCCACTGTAAAGTTCAGGCAACATAATAGGTAAATACAAAACTTGGACAGGCAACATTTTCAAACACTGCAGTCATTAAAATTACACCCTGTATAAGCAATGTAAATTGAGAATGACCCTTGTGCACACCTTAAGGTGAATTGAACATATGTTGCTGGACCCATATGTGTATAGATCATTCACCACTCCACGGGCAATGTCGTCAATAATGAATCGGCCCCCTTGGCTTTTCAAGACATTTCCTGGTACTTATCTTCGACTGGGTCGATCTGTCAACCTAAGTGAGTATAAAAAATGCTCTTCTATGCGAATTCGAACCATGACCACAATGCCGAGAGGCAAGCGTCTAGTCACTACACTGTAGCAGTATTTCTATTCCATCTAAATACATTGTGGCTCAGCGTCACGGTATTTGCTGCAGGGTGTATTCTTAATGACTGTGGAGTGTTTGAAAATATTGCCGTTCCAAGTTTTGTATTTACCTATTATGTTGCATGAACTTTACAGAGGTGAATACACAACTTGGACCGGCAATATTTTCAAAAACTGTACAGTCATTAAAAATACACCCTATGCTTTATGTATGCTAGGTGTCATTATCACATTTGGAATCATATTTCTTCTTCTTCTAGTCCATGTCGTTTTGTGTTGTTGATTATGTCTGTCCACAACTTAATATTTAGTTGATTAAATTTCCACAAAATGTGATTTGAAATCCGACAAAGTAATAACACTAAAATAGTGTTAAAATTGTTGCTAGCGTTTAATTAAGCTTCTAGTAAAATATAAACCATGGTGAGCAACATGACATGCACAACGAAACAAACAAGGTATGTAAGATCATATGGAGATGCAGCAAAACAACATTCACATGCTACACCCCACAAAATCCCTAGGTCATATCAACAGAATTGAAATCACAACAGCATAAATCAATGAAATAGAAAAGAATAGAAATACACACCCAAACAAATATACAAGAAGGCTGAAGAAAGATACTGTTCTCATTTTTCCTACATTAATAAGTAATATGATCTAATTTCTATTCACCTGGCCTGGCCATCATGTGGTGTATAAAACAATTACAAAGTAAAACACCCGTATTGAAAGAGAGCAAAGAAAGGGAAGATAATATAAATTCGCATGACCTCAATTGAACAGACGCCTCAGAATCTGGCTGAACGAGATCGAAGTGAGGGAGATGGGAGTGAGGCAGGGGCATTTGCAGACATGAACACTTTGTTTGATTGATTGATTGATTTATGAATCGACATCATAGCATTCGGTGCATTCCCATAAGCGCTCCGTCCCCATCCTCAGCAGCCAGCGAAGAGTTCCAACACTAATAGTACCAGTAGCAATCTGATTATATTTCCTCTTAGCATTGAGCGTCGGCCAGATCCCCTCGTCACTCCTCGCTGTCTCATTCTTGCCAGACCATGGTAATCCATTTGATCCTCCGAGGTGTGCACGTGCTCCCACAAGGCCGCAAATACGTCTGCCTTGTCATGTATCAATACTCCACCAAGTTCTGCAGAGCCAGCCAATCTGTCCGCCTGTTCATTTCCCAGCACACCGGCATGCCCCGGAGAAAAGATCCAGGCGATGCTTGTCACCCGTGACCTCCGAAGCGAAGCAAGCCACTCCGCACGAAGCCTGCCCGTCCTCACCCTCGTCAGCATGATTTCTGAGTCAGTTACAATCACGATGTGTGTGTGTGTGTGTGTGTGTGTGTGTGTGTGTCGTATTCTCCATCCAACGGAGAGCTGCAGTGACCGCCTCCACCTCCATTCTTAAGCTGGATGTTGTGGTATCATATGCCAGGCTCTCCTGCCCCAAACGTCGACCATTGGCTTTGGCTATGAACCCCCAGCCACTTTTCTCACCTCTTGACACCGAACCATCTGTATAGATAATCCCATCACCCGAGTGAGCATTGTCCTGAATTAGTTGCTGGATTTCCACTTCCGTGGCCCCTGCTGGCCACTCCCTGCACTCCCGGCTCAATGTGATTATAACTCTGCACAAGTCTGACTGCTCCGCTGACACTCTGACCCACTCTTCTCATCTCCTAATGTTCTTCAAGGGGCACATCTGCCTGATCGTATCCTCCACCTGAGCCATCCATGATTTCCCTCTTATCAGTCGCTGACCCTTAACTGCGTCCAGCGCCTCATGCAGTGGGTGGTCTGTGTCTGCAGCTACTCTGAGGTATGCCTTCGCCTGCATCCCCTTGAGCCTACCTGCAACAGACGGAAAACCAAGGATGTAACGCATACACACAACTGGGGTGTCTCTGGTGCATCCCAGAATGACCCGCATAGCTTCGTTCTGTATGCGCTCTAACTTCACCAGCTGACTCTCTGAGACAGTGAGCAGACCTAATCCATAATCAATTACTGAGAGGATCAAGTGCTGGTATAGTGTGAAAAGCATTCTCTGCTCTGTGTCCATTGCAGACATAGTTTTAAGTGCACTGAGTCCCTTTTGAGATCTTGTCACAACCGTCTCCACATGGTCCTTGAAGGATAGGCTCCTGTCAAATGTGATCCCCAGATACTTCAGTTTCTGCAAACAACTGTTCTCTAATAACACGGAACTGGCGAATCAGTCAATATATCATAAATATATGCCGGAGGAGATATTAACTGATTTAGTATCAAAATAAAAATAAAAATATTTTGACCAAATAAGGTAAACAATCAAATAAACCAGTACTTTTATGTAAATTTCCGTTCACTGAACATTGAAATTGTGGACGATATCACGAAACAAGACAAATAACACGATGGCCCTAGTATGGCGATATATGGTCCTTCTGTCCAAATAGGTCACAATATTTTATCCATCTGCTCTGAATCAGTTAAAGGGAGAGATCAGAGCATCCGTGGACCTGTCCCGCGTGCGATGATGACCATCCTCAATAATACCTCTGAAGTCGGAGTGGGTTGGCCTGATGGCGAGGGAAACTGGTATTGATAATAGGAAAAGCTAATCCACGCGCAAAAATCAGTCCAGTGCTACTAGAAGTAGTCTGTATGGATTAAGCGAATAATCACTAAACACTGTGCTCAATGTTAGTTAGTTATTCAAAACAATGTTTTCCCGTAGTGAATTTGAATAACGAAGACACAAACAATAGATTGCACGATTTATTGCCTGGCATATTTCGCTGCATCTCGTCAGGTACATACTGCAGAAATCACACAACTTACGTGAAATTAACTAGATAAATCCTTCAAGTTGAAATATACACAATTTCGCACAGTAATGTCGATTGTCTACCACGGTAATTTTAAGCTGACTAACATGTCTTTCTGTTTACACAATTCTGGCTTGCGTTGATAGATCATAATTGCTTCTGCAAATTTTAACAAGCGAGTATTTTGTGTTCTAAACAACACGCGAAATGCAGTGTCTCTGGACACAACATGGCGACTGGCGACAATGTGCCTGCCGATTGAAGACGCCGGGAGCTTCCGGTGTGTCGGCTCCTCGTGGCTATCATCTCCTGTGTGTTGTATCTTGTTGACCCATTGAGGTATGTGTTCTGACACCCGTTTGTTAAGCTGTCTCTCCGTTCGACCAATGTAAACGGCCTGGCATCTACATGTGAATTGGTAAATACAATTGTTTGTGGCGTACAGAGGAACAGGCTCTTTGACTGTTGGTGTAGGAATGGGTACGGTTTTACATCTAATGACTGGAGTTGCCGCACAGAATGTTCGACCTACTGCTGTAGTAAGCCGGTCTTGTAGACGTTGCATTACGTCATCCCCTCGAAAGGTTAGCTGGATGAATACCTTGAGTTTAGGGACTGTAGTTACGTCTGCTTTGGGTTTGGGCTGTTGGCAATGGCGCTTTATAAATCCTGTGGAGTACCCATTCAGGTTTAAGACATTCTTCAGAGTTTCAAATTCCTCTGTCAGTGTGTCCTGGGTGCATATCTTTCTAGCACGGTCAAACAAGGTCCGTACTAAGCCCCGTTTGTACTGGACAGGTGTGAAGCTCTGAAAATTTAGGTATTGGCCAGTCCATGTTTCTTTGCGATACACCGATCTTTGAATTGTGCCGTCTGCTCTACGTCTCATTAGAATATCTAGGAACGGTAACGCTTCGTTGTGTTCGTGTTCCATAGATAGAGAGATGTTTTTATGCGTCTTGTTCATTGTGGCCTGAAACGATGTTGCTTGTAGCTCGTCTGTGGTGATAATTAGTATATCGTCCACATAACGCCGGTAAAAGGCCAAGTTGTTGATGTCTGAGGATCTCTTTTCTTCTAAGTGTGCCATGAAGATGTCCGCTAGAATAGGACCAAGAGGACTCCCCATGGCCACTCCGTCAATTTGGCGGTATGACTTAGTTAGAAAATTGAATTGGATGTTGGCGGTACATAGTAGTAGTAGCCTCTCCAGAATAGGTGTTGGTATGCCTAATTTTAGTTGTTTGTCTTCAATGCGTTCCCTTATTATTTTCACTGTCTCCTCTAATGGAACGTTAGTGAATAGGGAGGCTATATCCATGGATGCCATGTGTTTGTTATTTATGTCCATAGTATCCAATTAATCCACCAGTTGGAATGTATCTCTGAGTATTTTTGGATCGAAGGACTGTCGTACTGGCTTTAACATTTCGGCTAACCATCTCGCCATTCGGTGTTGTGCAGAGTTAACCATGAACAGGACAGGAACCATGCTGTTAGTTAGTTAGTCGAAAAATCATCCTCATTGCACATGGAACCATTCAGTCCATAAGTGCTCGGATCCCCTCCTCAGTAAATCCCGCAGCCTGTAGCGGTTCACGACACCAGTTCTGTGTTGGTTTATTACTCTTCTTTGGTTTCCTGCGTAGTGTTTTTGTTTTGCCACGCCTATTTTAACTTGCTGTTCTCGCAGCCTGACCATGGCTAGAGATCCCCAGTCATAGCTTGGTTCTCGTAAACGACTTACTTCTCGTAGAGCATTCAGAGTGTCTGCCTAGTCCATGGCTCGTCCGCCTTCCACGGTAGCCCTACCTGCAAGCCTGTCAGCCTGCTCATTCCCTTGTACACCCGCATGCCCTGGCACGAAGATGAAACTTATCTTTACCAGCCGAGACCGCTACAGAGACAGCAGCCACTCTCTTCAGACCCACCCCATCTCTATCATTCTAAGCATACTCATTGAGTCACTAAGGACACATGCCCGATTGAATGTCTTGTGTCTCGAGCCATGTTATTGCTTTACTTACTGCCATGACTTCCATAGTCAGGCTGCTTGTGGTCAAAGCAAAAGCGCCAGACTCTTCCTTCACACTTTTCCCTCCAACCCATCCGTGTAATTGACAGCATCATTGTCTAAAAAATTCTCGAAGATCAGAGCCTGTACTTCCGCCTCCACAGCAGCTGGATTTTCTTGTCTGCATTTCCTGTCTATTTGGATGCACACTGAAAAGGATGTACAGAACTCTGCTGGCACTTGTACCCACTCCTCGCCAGGTTCTAAGTCGTCACGTGAACACACCCGTTGAAGAATGTCTTCGGCTTGACCCATCCACGACTTTCCTCTTTTTAACCTGCTGCCCTTTACTTTCTTAATCTCGCTGTGCAGTGGATGTTGTGTGTTTGCGTTGACTCTGAGATAGGCACGTGCTTGGCAATATTGTATTCTGTCCCTCATGGTTGGAAAATCAAGAAGGTAGCGCATCGCCCTGCATGCTGTATCTCTTGTACATCCAAGAATAATGCGCATAGCTTCGTTCTGTATCCTTTCCATCCTTTCAATTAATATTACTGTGTTCAATACTGTGGTCGATTCTTGGCAAGTGTAGCAGTGACACTCAGTACTGCTTATAATTAGCTGTCTCGACCTCGGCCTCAAGGCATGGAATATAAATCAGTTTGAGTTTTAAAGATCAGTGATAACGACGTGAGGAGGTCCTCTATCCCTTGTCTTCTAGCTGAAGGACTGCAAATAAAACAGAGCAAACTCTGGATTCTTCCTTTCGCGTGACCTCATGTTCCGAGGTTGCTAAAGCTGGAAGGACCCCGGGTCGCACAATAGTATTTCCCTCATCATTCCAGATTACTTAATTCTAAATATCAACGACACTGATTGTAATATATATATATATATACACACACACATATATACATACATACACACACACACACATACACACGCTGCTGCTTCTAGTGCACGGGACTGATTTTTGCGTGAGGTTTAGCATTCCGTGTTACCAGTGTGCCTCGTCATGAGCCGAACCCACTCCGACTTCGGAGGTACATGTAATTTATGTCCCCAAGTCAAGGACGAGAAGTCAACATTTTAGACCAACTGACCAGGGTAGTAATACATATGTGACCTCCATATTGGTTTGATATAGTCTCCACAAAATTCCAGATACTATTCTATATAATATTAATTTCTAGGGCCTCTACCCAGACCAACTGACCTGGGTAGTAATCTATATATGACCTCCATATCTGTTTAATTTAGTTTCCACAGAATTCCAGACACCATTCTATACATCTTCATGTCTAGGGCCTCTACTCCATTTTCTATTGCTTGCTTGTTTTTGATGCATTCCCTCTGGGCATTGCTGACAATGAAACACATAAAACCCGCTGAGCAAACATTGCCAACCTGGGCCTATCCACAGCCACTCAGTAGATGTTGTGCTGAGTCATGACCCGGATGCATTCTAACGTGTGTATCCGCAGATGTGTAGCTCCAGTACTGGTCTTACACACTCAGCAAATTTCCGAGGCTGAAGAGGAAGAGGGTTGCTCTGTAACACAGGCCCTGTAGAGCTGGTATTTTGGTACCGGGTCGGAAAGAAAGTCTCAATATATAGCTCATCACAATAGATGCAGGCCATTGTCATTGCTCTGACAACCTGAACTCAATGCACCGGATCCAGAGGATTCGCAAAAAGATGGACCAAGTAACCAACCAACCAAACCAACCAACCAACCAACCAACCAATAGATCGATCGATCAAACAACCTATCAACCACCCAAGCAACAGATCGATCGATCGACCAACCACCCAACCAACCAATCGATCAACCAACCAACCAATCGATCAACCAACCAACCATTATCGGTGCCTATACACCATACAAGTATATTGAGAATATTGAGCGTCGTCATCATCATCATCATCATCATCATCATCATCATCATCATCATCATCATCATCATCATCATCATCAAGTAAGATATGTTGCACTGTCACATCAATCACGTAAACTAGTCATCTGGTATGGGTAGGTATTTCATACGCGTTTGCCTTCCCCAGCATTTGACTGCGGCCCCTTTCCCCATTCCACTTTCCAGGCAGCAGGTTCTTGGGTCTCAGTTGTTCTAGTCCCTACCCGTCTATCCATCAGACTTGGGGAACCCTACCAGTAACTACCCTAGAGACGACATACTTCACTGTGGCTACTGGGACAATTAGACAAAAAAAAAAAAAACAATGCGGCAATCGATAGAAATAATCCAGTCGGAGAATCGATAATATAATTAATAGAACAAAATAATCGAAGTGCCGAGAACACATCTCATGCGCTCTTGTCCCGGTTTCTCTGAAGCTGACTGGAGTGTTTAACTGTGGTGTTCTATTGGCCAAGCTCAGACGTTTTCCAGCAACATTACAAAGCCCGGCTGAGGAGTTGAACAAGTATCTGTACACATTAGCCAACACAATTAACACAATAGGTACAGCGGACAACAATTCATTGTGATTATGCTTACAATAACATTTCTCTGCATTTTCAATCATTAACTGATCAAGAGCCATGGGATGATAAATCGTCTTAAGCGACTTCCTGTATCTACCATAGGCTTATAAACAGTAGTTTTCTCTATGCAATGCCTTTAACTGAATATACAGTACTGCATGTCTGCTACCATATTAACAACTTTCAAGTTATAACTATAATACACCTCTACTTCTCATTTTCCGGCATCCATGTTTGTTTGGTCCAAACCTACGTTTTATTTGGCGCTAAATCTGCTAATGTAATTTGTTTACATTCACCCCACTGGCCGTTTCACTCCCGATTAAGAGGCCATTGCTCTGGCTACATCTGGAAAATTGTCTACAACATACGCGATTCTAACCAGTCTGCCGTGAACATGAGAAGGTGGGCCTGTAAACACATACATTTGTGTCTTTGACGGTGTTGCGGAGTTTGAACGTGTACATTTGGTACCAACATTTGGTAACAACTGGTACATTTTACCAAGAATTTTTTTCTGTGATCTTTGGTAGTAGACTGACACTCTAATGAAGATACAAATATGCCATAAATATGATCATTTACCAACGAGAAAGCAAACTGCCGGTGGGATCAAGTGTTAATCCTACACACTATCTTCGCCATGGTACAATGAGATGAGTTAGCCAGTTCTCTTCCAGTATAATTTCTCACATCGGATTAAATTACACACACACACACACACACACACACACACACATATATATATCAGGTATGGATATCAAAGTGTTTGCTTTAATAATAATAGACAATTTCTCAGTAGTTATAATGTCATACGGCGAACAATTTAACACAGGTGTGTCATGCTGAAAGTAATAATTGTATAAACGAAATTTAACTAACAGGTAACTCCTAGAACGGCCGAGCACATCACGAGAACTCGCCTCTCGATGTATGCGTTGATGACAAGAAGAAGAAGAAAAAGTGTGCCCTTGTCTATCCAATTTTAAAAAACAAAACTGTATGATATCATACTTCCCTGATGTCTGGATTAGACTTGAAGTCTTCTCGAGCGAACATCACCACGCCTTTTATGCACTCTGGGAGGGTGAAAGATCTATCGAAGATAGGTAATAATAGAGACCAATAGGCGAGTGGAATGGCCCCAAAAAAAAATTATTTGTATGTGAAAATTACCCACGATGGAATATTTAGTGTATCAGTGAAGTTGCGGGGAGGCGGTCCAAAACTGAAGATTGAGGAAGTCGGGTATGTCGGCATGAAGTGTAAATGTCGAAACTTAGCTGTAAATAGGAGTTGTAATCTTTGACATTCCCAGGACTCAGGTGAAAATAACAATACTACACACAGTTTGGCAGCACAACATGTGGAGTTAAAGAAGGTTATTTAATCACAAGGTTGTTGAAAGATATATTTGTCTGCAGTAGCTTGGCGTGCTATCTAAATAAGGCAAGATAGGCTTTTAGAGCACTAAGAAATTTATTGAAATCGAAAGAAAGTAAACTTAGCACCAGTCTTAAATTTTCAATTAAAATGTTAAATCAGTACTGATCTGTGAATCCGAAACATGGAAACAAATTACCAAACTGCAAACATTCATTAATTCGTGCCTGCGCAAATAGAAGGATTACAATGGTAAGACAGAGTCACCAATGTGAAGCTCATGGAGAGAATTGGGCAAATACCAGTGATTCAAGATGTGAAGAAAAGACGCTGGCGCTGAGAAAAGCTGGAACACCTCTTTGGATCCACACGGCAAAAGAAATGGGAGAAGGGAAGCAGAGACAGTGATGAATAATATGGGGAGGGCATGGACGGTGCTGCATGGGTAATGAAGGATATGCCGGCTTGGAACGAGATGGTTGAGAGTCTCTGCCCCAATGATGTAGGTATAAACGCGAAAGAAGATATGAATTTATCTTACCACAGAAGATGTGAATTTATCTTACCACAGAATAACAACAAATATAATTACGAATTCTGGTACAAAAATGAGATGTTTGACTGGACACCTTCGTCTGATAGAACAAGATACACAGCACACAATAAAAACAAATAAGAGTGATACATGATGACAATGTTCTAGGCTAAATGTTTCTCGGGCACACAGCTAAAACTCAACAATGCGGAAATGTCTAGTTTCATACCAATCTGTTGGACGGAGTTTGCAGCTGCCGCAACCAACGTTTATATTTACCGTTTGTTTCTATTGCACCTAAACCGTAGTATAAATCTAGGAATGTAGACATCCAGAAAACGGATAAGAATAGGGATAGGGCAGGGGAGGTATTCTTTATTTTAAAAATACTCCACAGTTCCATTTTAGCCTGTGCCACTCATTTATTTATAGAAGTTTCATTTATCATTCCGCACTTAAACGATTCTGCCGGCCAGCCAACTCAGATGTGGTAACACGTTAGTACAGGCAGAATTGATGCAACCCTCAACGGAAATGTCCTGAGCACTGCAACTTCAGCACTTCCACGCGTGAACCTTGCGGCTTTTAGCTGTGTTGTTGCTTAACGATTAACAACAGGCCGTTTTCAGATGTTTCCACGGGCAAGGAAACCTTGTGATAGCTCCTGAAACTGAACCATCAGGTATAAATAAGTTAGTGGTGTAATTTTTAAATACACCACGATACGATCTGATTTATTGGAGCGGTCGTACTGTTTTATTTCTCAGAGCTACCATGCGGACAAGTGTGCTGGTTTTCGCATGTCTCTTGTGTGCAGCGAGCCTAATTCAGAATTCCATTTCAGGTGAGTATTTGAATACATGCCTGTCTGCCTGCCTGCTTCCCTACCTACATGCCTACCTACCTAGCTAGCAACTTACCCACCTACCTACATAAATATCTATCTGCTACCTGTCCACCTACCTAATTACTTAACTATCTGCCTGAATGTCTGCACGCCCAACTATCGGGCTCTCTGTCTCTTGCCTGCCTGTCTTTCTGTGTATCTATGTTTCTCAAATGCATGGGTTACATAACTCAAGATATTACTTGTTTGTGGGTGATACATGTGTTGTCAACATCAAGGTCAATGTTGCTAAAATATCAGACAGACTCCGTTAGAAGCATGCCACCACACCTGTATGACGCCTTAAGAACGCCAGAGAGCAGTTCCACAGGTTTACCTATCAGCATCTGTTTGTGTGCCAATTATGATAAGTTCACAGGATGAACTAATCAAATTATGATAAGTTCACAGGATGAACTAATCACTCATGCATCTTCTGTCTGTAACCAGAGCTTGTCATCCATGAATTTGTTACTCTCTCTCTCTCTCCCTCTCCCCCTCTCTCTCTCTCTCTCTCTCTCTCTCTCTCTCACACACACACACACACACACACACAAACACACATACACACACACACACACACACGCGCGCGCGCGTACACGCACATGTACAGTTGTAGTCTAGATCTTTTGTGGATCTACTGTTCCGACCCTTCAGAGGTGTGTGGAAGTGAGGCAGTTGAAATCCCGACATCAACGGTAACTATCATCGGGACACAGACGATAAACGCTAATGACTTCAGTAATTATGACGATTAGTGTCTCCGACTCTGTGTCTCCGCACTTGAGAAAGTTAAAACATCGACAGCTCCGGAATAAGCAAACTTTGAAAGGCCTGACACCCTCGGGAACTCTTGCGGGCATGTTGTCCTGGCCACCCAGAGCCGCCGCGGAAATAAGAGAGCTTGTATACTGACCTCAAAGTCCCTTATCAATGAGGCCTTGTAGATCAGGCATCATCATCATCATCATCATCATCATCATCATCATCATCATCATCATCATCATCATCATCATCATCATCATCATCATCAAGTGCCCTGTCAGCTGGCGTAGGCGTTCATGGCTCTCCACAGATCTCGGTCTTTGGTGTTCTGGATCAACTCTGCTGATGATATTCCTCCATGCCACCGTCTCAATTCGTCCAGCATCATTTCTCTTGGTCTGCTTCTGCCTCTCTTCCCCTCGATCTTTCCAGTTGTCACGATGCTCTCCAATGCCTCTCTTCTCATCACATGACCAAAGAAAGCTGTTTGTCCCTTTCTTATTGTTGTATATAGTGTCCTTGTTTCATTAGCCTCTTTCAGGCAATCGTTGTTAGTTACTCTGGCAGTCCAAGGAATTCGCAACATTCGTCTTAAAAACCACAGCTCTGTTGCTTCTAAGTTCTTCCTAATTTGTTCATGTACATTCCAAGATTCGCTGCCATACAGCAAAACTGGTTCTATATAGCATTTTAGCACTCTCTTACTTACATTCATTGATAGCGACTTATTGCATAAGATACTCTTCATGTTCTGAAATGCGTCTTTTGCTTGCCCTATTCTGCTCTTAATCTCTGTTGCACATCTTCCATCTGATGTTATAAGTGCCCCTAGGTATTTAAAAGTATCCACTTGATTGAGAATTTCCCCTTCTATCTCTATGTCACAATTTGGTATCCCTATTTTCTTTGATATCACCATTGTTACTGTTTTCTTGATATTCAAGGAGAGTCCTTTCTGTGCACTCTGTGTTACTACAGTGTCCAACAATTGTTGTAGGTTTGTTGGCATGTCAAACTGAAAACTGCTTGGTAGCCATATGATTAGAACATGTTGTCATTGGGCTGCAGCATTTTGATTCAACTATACATTAAACTACAAGGCCACATTTATCCAGAAGAACACAACAAACTGCACAAAATACCCGACAGAATGTAAAATATTCTTTATGAAAAATACACAAAAATATATCCAGTAAGTATACATACATTTTATATAATACACATTTCTTAATTTTGTTTCACCGATGCCATGAAAGCTGTGTAAGCAAACTGAATAGGTTAGTGACACAACTGAATATTGTGCACTGTGACCAAAATAATACAAAACGAATATTGAAGCATTGGCTAGTCGCAGCCGCATTTAAATTAATAAAGTATCGTACGTACTCCGCCAGCGGGCCGCATTTGAATTCATAAAGGATCGTACGCCGCCCACGGGCCGTATTTTGACATGCCTGTTGTAGATGATCAGAGAGACTATTTCCTGAAACTAAAACAACTTGCTGCATAGGTACTCATCGTGTGATTTCTCTTCTGGATTTTTGGCTTTTAGAGATGCTTATCTAATATAGTCTCCGTGCCGAAGACGTTACGGACGCGATTTGTAATCCGGTATACCCGGGTTTGAAACACAGTGGTCCTGGTTTTTTTTCGAAAAAGGTATAGGAGTCGGTCGTCCAGAAAGCAATGGCAAACGACTGAACGTAAAACTTGCCCAGGAATCATGAACAGCCAAAAGACTGGGGTTGACTGCTACGTCCTGTGAAGGACATGCACCTACATTTTTTAAAATATCTAATATGGAACTAGTCGCAACATCAAGGACTGCTTAAACGACACCTACTTGCAGCAAAGCGTATTACAACTGTGTCGGTTAGCATTCATACTCTTTAATCTTTTCCGGGACAGACAAGGGTCTCATGGGCATCTCAAACACAAAAACATCGATACTTGTCGAACATCACATACATTCTACAAGTGGTTAATCACACATAACATTTAAGAATCACACTTCAAATATCCGGCAGAATTGGCCAGCTATCTGTAGACGGCTGAAAGAGACGAAAAGCTATTTTTGAAATACGTAAATCTCTACCACCGTTAATTCATGCAGGTCTGGTATGAAGGTTACCCAAAAGATTATTAAAAACGCAGAGCATCCGAAGGACACTTCATTTACCCAACTTTGTTACGGAAGTTGTCACCTAAACTTAAGCCTAACTGTCACATTCTTGCCCGTCTCGTTTCGGATTGGTGTTTTTGTCTCTTCGTTTCTAGAACGACATATATTTCTCTCAGAATGTCTCTGTTTGTCTATCCGTCTTGTCTGTCTCCCCATCTGTCTGCCTTATCCTTATTATTATTTTTATGATGATTATTATTATTATACAGAAGGACTATTTTCTGTTGTAAGGTTTCGTTCTTATATTTTTGTATTATATTCTGTTTTCTTTTGGTAATTAATGTTCACCACGATGTGACTTTTTATTTTTGTTAGCTTTAGGACTGGTCTGTTTTTGTTATATTAGGGGTTGTCTGTTTTCTTTAGCTGTAGGACTTGTCTAATATCTTCCGCCGTAGCACGTGTCTGATGTTGTCAGCTGTATTGTTTTCTACAGCCGTACGCTGTGTCTGTTTTCTTCAGGTGCACACACCTTGTCTATATTCTTCAGTACAAATCTTGTCTGTTTTTGTTTATCCTTCAGCTGTACACCTTGTCTATTTTTCTTCTTATAAAGCACTTGTCTAAATGAAACAACTAGATTTGTCTATGTTTTTCTTTTATAAAAATCCGTCGTTTATTTTCGTTTAACTAAAGAATTGCGCTAGTATGTCATTCTGGGGGACTTCCCCACCTCCACAAATTGTGTTATTTACCTCATATCTCTTTCTATACCTTTATTTTCCCGTCCATTAATGTTATTTATCTCTTTATTTCTTCAAAAGCTGAAGTTCACACCTGTCTTCTGTTATTTCATCTTTAAGACCTTTCAGTATATGTCCCTCTTTCCTCTTTCAATTATGTGTTTTCTTCTTATTCGTCTAATTCGGGTTGTTCTTCATCTCCTATGACCTGTTTTTTTTTCTCGACAGCTTAAAAGATTTATCTCTTTTGTGTTCAGCCTCATAAACTCTCTTGCATTTTTAACAATAGAACTTCTCTCATTTCTTTTCTTGTTGTGAAAAATGTAATTTTCTTCAGCTATTGAGTACCTTTATTCTCTTCAGCAGCTGTGGAATTTATATTTTATTCGTAGATGAAAATGTTAATTTTTCGTCAGCTGCGAAAGATGTATATTTTCTTGAGCAGTTTTTATTTAATATTTTCTTTTAGCTGTAATGTTGCTTCTAATATTGTTCAATTGTAGAACATCCCTTGTTTTTTTTGGTTTTTTTTTTTGGGTCGTAGGACTATATATTTCTGCAGCTGTATAACATGTCTATTTTCATTATTTTCTTTAGCTGTATGACGTCTATTATCTTCAGCTGTAGGACGTATCTGTTATCTTCAGTTGTAGGACGTGTCTATTATCTTCAGCCGTATGACATATCTATTATCTTCAGTTGTAGGACTTGTCTATTATCTTCAGCTGCAGTACGTGTCTATTATCTTCAGTTGTAGGATTTGTCTATTATCTTCAGTTGTAGGACTTGTCTATTATCTTCAGCTGCAGTACGTGTCTATTATCTTCAGTTGTAGGACTTGTCTATTATCTTCAGCTGCAGTACGTGTCTATTATCTTCAGTTGTAGGATTTGTCTATTATCTTCAGTTGTAGGACTTGTCTATTATATTCAGTTGTAGGACTTATCTATTATCTTCAGCTGTATATTTTGTCTGTTATCTTCAACTGTAAAGCATGCATATAGTTTTCAGCTGTATATTTTATCTGTTATCTTCAACTGTAAAGCATGCATATAGTTTTCAGATGGATCTCTGTAGTTTGTTCAACTGTAGAACTCCACGTACTGTCTTAGTCGACTCATCCACAATGGGTAGCAGTAAAAGTCCTGGGAAATAAAGGCGGTAGGCTTGACAAACATGGGGCTAGCACCATCTACCAATATACCTCAAGTGGTGCAAAACGCGCATATACTAGTTTTAATTTGTTTTGACTTCTTTCGTTTATGTCCTTTTTCTTTAGAATTCCTATATACGTCCATCTTGCTACCAAATCGTCTCTCTCTCCCTCTCTCTCTCTCTCGCCTCTCTCTCTCTCTCTCTCTCTCTCTCTCTCTCGCCTCTCTCTCTCTCTCTCTCCCGTCCCTCCTAATTAATATGCCGTTTTAATGTTTATTATGCACTTTGTATGCCTTTACCTTTACGGCCATTGCTCAGTATTTTGCAATTAACATCTAGTAAATAATAATAATAATAATAAAAATACGAGGGAGATTCAAAAGAACACATTGAAAGCGTGACAGAAATTACAATAACCACGCCATTATCTTGTAACGTGTAATTTTGGTGTTAAGGATGCCAAGAGTGTTTAGAACGTGACATCACGGTGCAGGCTAACACGGTGACGTCATAAGAGCAGTCTAAAGATAGCCGCCCCACTTTTGACAGCACCAAAAGGAGCAGTGTTCTATTATCTGTTTTTTTCATGAGTGAAGGGTTGAAACCTATAGAAATTCATTGGCGAATGAAGGTCCAGTATGGTGATGCATGCCTGTCAGTCCAGCAAGTGTATGAGTGGAATACACCGTTTCAAAACGGCGTGACTTCTGTGACAGATTCAAGACCGGGTCAGACACACCGAGTAGTGACCCTAGAGTCGATTTTTCTACAAGAATCCAAGCATTTTATCGGCGCTGGAGGACATGCAATAAATGCAGTGGCGACTACATCAAAAAATGATTAATATGTTCTTTCCTTTGTCAGAAAATATTTGCCCCCCTACCCCCAAATAAAGACATATAAGGTTTTCATTTGAAGTCCCCTAGTAATAATAATAATAAAAATAATGATAATAATAATAATAATAATAATAACAAGTCCCATAGCAAGAATCTGTTGTGGGTATATGAAGTCCTTAGAGCATTAAGTGTTGTAGGCCAGTCTTTTCCTGCCATAATGAACAACAAAAGTTGGCATCGAACCTCCCTTGACCGATCTTTTGCCTAGGCCAGCGTAACGTTCTAACAATCACACAAACTACCCCCCCCCCCACCCCCGCCAACACCGGGCAACACTAAAGTATAATTATGTTAACAAGTTTCAAATACGTATGAAATCTAATATATGCGAATTGTTTCCTCCCACAGACCCCACAGATCTTTCATTGACTCAAGCATTTATGCTGCAACGATTACGCGCCACAGGTCTGGGGGCAGCCAGCAGCAGAGTTATTCTCATGCTCCTCAGAGACGAATGTCTGCGGTTATTTCTGAAAGGAAGTATCAATTCACTACCCGAACATTGTTACTTTGTGTTATCCCATAGCGTCTAGCTAGAGACTTAACTTCTTTTACTTCCGGCTCACTGAAAGACGACGGAACATCATCGTTTTTAAAAATGAAAAAAAAAAAACAACTGTTTCTTGATAAGAAGAAGCGAGTCAGCCTTGTCTGGATCCAAGTTCTTCTGGGACACACAACCAGCGAAGGAACATATTTAATTGACAAAGCTGGTTTTGACTTGTGACGTTACTGTGATAGAATATAACGCGGAGTTTTATTTCAATAGCAGGAAAGACACTGAAGTTGACCTTCTCTCTAATCTACGATCTCGTCCACGTTTCATGGATCGGTTTTTGCGTTACAGTCAAACTGCGGTTGTTTCCTTTCAAAGTTGGTTAATTATACAATCGTTGACAATACTTCATGTTTTCTGATAATGTTAAATGCTATACTTTACATCGATCATCATCTTCATCGATACTCCCTTGTCTCCATCTTGAGAATGGGAGATCCCATACAGTTGGTTTACGTTCAGGGAACCAGTACCAAGGCATTTCAATTTCTCTTACAGAGATGACACCTGTGGTACTGTCTTCTTCACAATGACGCCACCATCTCCCTATACAATATATGTACATTTATCTTATTGCATGTTTACTGTGCCGTTTCTATGACAACAAATTCAGATGTAATGACTGGCAGCATTAAATATATGTATATTTTTACGTTGTCAACGAGGCAATAAGTTGTTAATTTTATATACGAGTACAATTTCTCATTTTTGAGAGTAGTTATTTCAATGTTTATTTGTATTATAGACTAAATGGCATCACTGTAATATTTAGGAATGCTATAATCATCTGGTCAGGCCAAATACAATGTACTCTTCTATTTTTGAAGACTGTAGTTAGGTCAGTAAATAAAGGGCCCTTTTACACTTTCTCAGGCGCATTGGTGTTAGATGGTGCTAGACTAATATCTCTACAAACCAGCCTGTACTCCAAGAGTGATGTGGTCAGTCTCACACCGCCCGCCTTTACTTCCCAAAATATTTCTGAGTACCCATTTTAGGCTGGGTCAACCTGGGAGCCCAGGTTAATGTTTATAACTCGAATCCTCCGTGATCAGGATCGAATCCCTGACCATCGCTGGTGAGCGTTTAGTCAACTCGCTATCCAAGCCCAGTGGACGGTTACGGTGTTACTACACCTTGTTTCCTCTATTGGCCCCGATAACACACAGGAAGGTATAGAAGTAAATAAATGATTTGACTCAGACTTAATGAATCACTGTTAACTTTTTGACAACTGTAACAGGCAACGGTTTACGAAAGAAAAAGATCACTGGAGGTTAGCTGTCAAGAAACAATGTACACAAGACATAATGCTTGACGCGGATGCAAAGCATTCATTGACAGTCAAGCTTAACAATACGATAGATTATGTGCTTGGATATATGGTTGAAATATGTCCAAACATAACAATACGATAGTTGATGTGCTTGGATACATGGTTAAAAGATGTCCAAAACATAACAATACGATAGTTGATGTGCTTGGATATATGGTTAAAAGATGTCCAAAACATAACAATACGATAGTTGATGTGCTTGGATACATGGTTAAAAGATGTCCAAAACATAACTATACGATAGTTGATGTGTTTGGATATATGGTTGAAAGATGCCAAACATAACAATTGGATAGTTTATGTGCTGGGATATATGATTGAAAGATTCCTAAACACAACCATTAGATAGTTTATGTGCTTGGATATATGGTTGAAAGATGTCCAAACGTAACTAAACGACAGTTGATGTGCTTGGATATATGGTTGAAAATGTCCAAATATAACAGTACGATAGATTACGTGCTTGAATATATATGGTTGACAGATGTCCAAACATAGCAATACGATAGCTTATGTGCTTGAATATATGGTTGAAAGATGTCCAAACAGCACAGTGGGGTGTGTTAGGCCCGGTAGTCTATGGTTAGGCAAGGTGACCAGTAAGTCAAAAGTAAAGGTCCCGTGTACACGCCTTCAGCGCATTGTGCCTACAGCGCTAGACTCATATTTGTATAGATCAATCGACTCTCGGTGGGTGATATGGTCGGTATCACACCGATCGCCTTTATTTCCCAAGATATTTCCAAGTACAATTTTAATCTGGGTCGACCTGGATAGCCAAGTCAATTTTAAAAATTCAAATCCGACTCCATGCGGATCGAACTGGCAAGACATTTATGAAGTTATGGAAGACAGACGGCTTGTCAGGAGGGGAGGGGGAGAGGGAGGGAGGGAGAGGGAGAGATGAGTAGCCTATATCAATGCATAGGATAAAACTGAAATACATAAGAAAGAAAAGTACAAAGGAACAGATACTAAAAGTACAAGAGATGCAGAACTTAAAAATAGCCTTGCTTACAGGTGACAACGGCGCAAATATGTCTTGTCACAAGTAAGCACTGCAGACGTTACAGATTACTCTACGTCTTGAGGTCACAACTGGTTAACAACCTGGCGAAACTCCCAACAAATGAGAACATTTACTCACACTAGAATACAGATAGCATATTATGTAGGCGTTGGAACGACGATAGTGCAGTGGCTGGCTAGCACGCTTGCCTGCTGGGCCAATGGGCATGTGTTTGAATTACCATCGAGTTCAAATTTATATGGACCCCCAAGATGTTCCAACAAAATGTGATTGCTTCTTCAAATCATAGACCAACAAAATGTGATTGCCCCATCACAACACAGACCTACAAAATATGATTGCCCCATCATATCACAAACCTACAAAATGTGTTTGTCCCATCACATCGCGAACCTACGAAATGTGACTGCCCCACCACATCACGGACAATCAAAATGTGATTGCCCCATCACATCACAGATCTAAAAGATGTGATTACCCCACCACATACCCATAGTGGATTTCTGCTTCGGGTCACGTTTTCTTTTATTTTTTATGTAAAAAGAAACTTATAATGAAAGTGTAAAGCGTATACTATAGAACTGACTGGCATCTTGATGTCTTGACAGACGATAGTTTGTAAAACAGAGCTATACCTCCCCATAGTACAAAGCCTAGGGTAAATAGTAGAGACCATATGTTGCCCAAGCAGCATGACCTCTCTCTCTCTCTCTCTCTCTCTCTCTCTCTCTCTCTCTCTCTCTCTCTCTCGCTCTCTCTCTCACTCTGCCTGCCTAGTTTACTCCAAATGAAAGGTATCATAAATACACCTGGAACAAGACAAGCTGCGTAAGCTGCTGGATCAGGAAAGCAATACTTTAACTATCCACCTGCTTGATCCTAGATCAGTTGCCAACCAAGGCTTAGGGCAGTGGTTCTAAACATTTTTTGGCCAATACACCCCTTCACCATATGTTCAGAATGTTATTCCCTCCTTTCGTATTTCCTCCCTATAAATTACCCCCGCGTCTACACAGTATACGTAAAAATGGAAGCTAAATTTAATAATGCGTGCTAGAACAAGTCTAGACGTCTACATAAAACGTGATTTGCAGGTCTGCTTACGTTATAAATCGAATTTCAGAAGGGCGAGATGTACAGAACCATAAAGTATAGAGGGAAAAACAATATCAAGTAATCGGTTCTTGTATTAACGAGATCTTGAAATATTAACGAGATCTTGAAATCACCCTAATTCTCTCTCTCTCTCTCTCTCTCTCTCTCTCTCTCTCTCTCTCTCTCTCTCTCTCTCTCTCTCTCTCTCTCTCCCTCCCTCCCTCCCTCCCTCCCTCCCTCCCTCCCCCCGGAAACCCTAAATTCCGCCCTAGGTGGGAATTCCCCACTGGTTGAGAACCACTGGCTTAGGGTATGGTTTGCCCTGCCATGACAATTAGTCTTTAGGTTGCATTTCAGCACACTAAGGTAAGGCTTGTATCCTCCCAATTGCGCTCCTCCGCCCAAAGCCGTTGGCACATGTAGGGGTTTCGGTTTCCCCCAACATTCGGCGCTAACAGAAAGTAGGTAGTACCATCTACTATCATTCAGTAGCTCAGTCATATCTGACTACGACCTGACTTATATCATAGATCTATAGATATTCTAAATAAATATTGAACCATAAATGCAAAAGACAATAAATGGCATAAGTGGACAAACTGAAACACTCATGCACACTTAACACTGGACAGGCGTTCACTTTGGGGCGAATATGAAAACCAGTAACAAGAGAAGCAAATCATTGCAAAGAGAATGGCGACACAATACATATGTGAATATCAAACAACAGGGGGGTGGTAATTGTAAAGACGATGAGTCTACCATGATGAGCAGCGGCTGACCGAATGGTCTCTCTCGTGAGACCTGGATTTGAATCCCCGATAAGGTGTAGATTTTTTTCTGTCGGGGGCAAATAGAACATCATAACCTGCACAGTTCGCGGCGACTGCACTGGCTAGGCAGCTTCAGGATCAAGACCCCTTCCCCCCACCTCACCCCACCCATCCCTGTCCTACACCGGAAGGTACTATAGGCAGTAGATGACAAATGAGTCTGCAGATGATGCTCGCTTATCTGTGATGCTAGCAGAGAAATCCAACTGGAATCTCTGGGGCATAATGTGAAGCTTGACGGGCAGAGCGGTAGAAGATTACTATGGCGTTCAACATGAGAACGGATGTGGAGACAGTGACAGCATACCTGTTGTCGGGAAATAAACATTCAGCGGACAGGATGTTCATTTTGTTTATTTTCTGTGTGTGTGTGTGGGAAAGTTCAGAGCGGCCTGACTGTAATGTCACATGTCTGACTGTGATATCGCATGGCTGACCGTGATATTAAGTAGGTGACTGTGACATAAAGTGATCACGTGTGGCATAAAGTGACTGGCTGAGACATATTGCGTTTACCTGCGATACTTAGTCTATTCCAATTTTCACATTGGACAGTGGGGAGCATTTTGTGTGATATTCGCTGGCACGGGATTGGAGCATAATGGGGACGACCAGTTGCCGTGAAGTTGAAACCTCGACTAACTAACTTAGTAACTGATTGTGATATAATGTGACTGACAATGACATACAGTGTCTAATTATAAACTAAAGAGTTTGACTACCATACACTATCTATAATTAGGACATAAAGAGTCTAGCTATGACATAACGTAGCTGACTGAAATAAAGCGGATGACTGTGATGTAACATAGGTGACTGTCGCACAAAGTGGCTGACTGTGTATAAATTGTCTCACGGTGACATAAAATGGCTGACAATGACATACAGTAGCTGCTCGTAAAATACTTCGAGTGACTATGACATAAAATGATGGACTTTGACATATAATATTAATATAATGACTGACAATGAAATACAGTCACTGATGGTAAGACAGAGCGTTAGGCTGCCATTCAGTGACCAGCCTTGAGATAAAGTGACTTTAAAATTAAAGTCGTTTTATTGTAAGCCAAAGCGGGTAACTGTGACATGACTGACTGTGACATGACTGACTGTGACATGACTGACTGTGACATGACTGACTGTGACATGACTGACTGTGACATGACTGACTGTGACATGACTGACTGTGACATGACTGACTGTGACATGACTGACTGTGACATGACTGACTGTGACATGACTGACTGTGACATGACTGACTGTGACATGAAGGAGGTGACTTTGGCATTAAAGAGGCTGACAATGACATAGACTGACTGACTGGGATATTAAGCCATTGACTCGGATATAAAGTATCTAACCGAGGAACCAAGTAAATGAGTGTGACTGTACAGGTGGTCATAACATAAAGCGACAGGGGTTTTCACCACAATGTGGATGATTGTGATTATGGAATTAAACGAATGACTGTCACATACAGTGGATGACAATAACACACAGAGTATAATTATAACATAAAGTTGCTGACTATGAAAAACAAATACGAATGAATATGAAACAAATCGGCTGTCTATAAGCGAAATACTCCTTATTACACCTTCGGATGTGTTTCAGATCTATTTTTCTAGGACAGTTTCATTCATTAGGCCAATGAGTCCGAAGACTGATGTTCAAGTCATCTGATCATGTCCCACAATTGTCTCCTGTTATGCCTAATTCTCAATAGCTCAGCCCAATTCTATGCCTCAACGTCCAAAGATACTTGTCTGATACTGTTTTTCATAGGACGTCCTCTTGTCCTCTTGTCCTGGATCTTGCCCTCTAGTATCTTCAGCAAACATCTTGGCCTGGCACCATATACTAAATCGCCTCAACGCGCCTGGACGGGTTCTTTAATGTTTATTTTTTTCTGTCAAAAACTTGAGAGGAGGCATTTAAAACCTTTCGCAGACGACCTTAGTTACGAAAGTGACAACTGATCTCACGTGAACATGTCCTAGTTTGGCATATAACCACATGCAGATGTACACACTTGCTCAACAACCAGTTGTTTATAAGATTTTTATGGAGCAAACAAAACATAACGAGATTAATTTTATTATGAAGTAGTTTTATATTTTCTTATGGCTACATTTTGTTTTATTTAATTATCTTCTCTGATAATGTTCGTCACTATAGGTTATTCTATGTACAAAACTGAGTATGCCACATTGATCACATGTTTATGTTAATTATTGATATATACTCACTTATGGTGTTCAACAAATCTTTACTAGGTTTGAGATTAAAAATTAATCTTGATTGTACCGTGTTTGTTTCATGTTTGCTATTTGGCAAGTCTTGTACGTCATTGTTCTTTCATGATTATATTGATGTCTGTTGCTAGCTATCGTTGAATATCCAGTGTCTGTTTTGTATGTGCGTTGTACCTACCTATAGAAGTAAATAAAGATCAATATCTTTGCTTTATTGACTACATAAAGGCTTTCGATAGAGCAAGACCTGTCAACATGATAAAGATGCTTGCAGATCTACAAATTGATGGGAAAGACCTTAGACTTGTAAAAAACATATATTGGAAACAACAAGCTGCAAATCCAGTGTCTGTTTTGTATGTGCGTTGTACCTACCTATAGAAGCAAATAAAGATCTACATCTTTGCTTCATTGACTACACAAAGGCTTTCGATAGAGCAAGACCTGTCAACATGATAACGATGCTTGCAGATCTACAAATTGATGGGAAAGACCTTGGAATTGTAAAAAATATATATATATTGTAAACAACAAGCAGCTATACGAATTGATAATGAAGTAGGTCAATATCAGCCTATTAAGAGATGTATGAGACAGGGATGTGTAATGTCTCCTGATCTTTTTTTCTCTGTACGGTAAACGTATCCTCAGAAATATAGAAGATATTAAAGGAATCATCATTGGGGGACGAAACATCAATAATATTAGATATACAGATGATACAGTATTGATTGCAGGCAATGAGCAAGATCTGCACCATTTAGTTGATGCGGTTGTTGCATATAGTGAACAACTAGAGTTAGAATTGAATTGTAATGAATGAATCACCCAAATAAACGAGAAGTAGATTGTGAGCTTTACTAAAACACGACTACAAGAGACAAGAATTGAATTGTAAGAAGACACAGATTATGGTCGTCACTAGGACGAAGGAAATACCGCAATGTAATATACAGGTAAATGGGAATATTCTTAAACAGGTGAATCGGTATACTTATCTCGGAACAGTCATAACATCTGATGGGAGATGCCTCGAAGAGATTAGAACAAGAATCGCCATGGCGAAGGTAGCCTTTTGCAAGATGAACAATATACTGGCCAATAAAACGATGTCAACGAGAAAAAGAGTGTTGAGGTGCTACATAGAACATTGCACTTTTTGTGGATAAGAAGAGTGGACAATGAGCAGACAAGCTGAAAAGCATCTGATGGCTGTGGAAATGTGGTTTCTGAGGAAAATCCATAGAATGCCATGGACAGACAGCAAAACCAATGACCAAGTCCTACAAGAAACAAATAAAAATCGTAAACTGATTTAGAGAAATTAGACGTAGACAGTCACAATTTTTGGGCATGTTATGAGAAGAAATAAACTGGAGAACTTGGTGATCGAGGGGAAGAGAACAAGAGGAAGACAGAGAAGTAAATATCTGCATGGCTTGATCACATGGCATGGTCGAGACAAGACCAGTGAGCTGATCCATGACTTTGGTGATCTAGTGAAATGGCGAATCATGACCGCACACGCTTATCGGCATGGCACAGGATGGATGTACCTACCTACCTACCTGCCTACCTGTCTGCCTGTCTGCCTGCCTACCTGCCTACCTGCCTACCTGCCTGCCTACCTGCCTACCTACCTGCCTACCTACCTACCTACCTACCTACCTGCCTACCTGCCTGCCTGCATGCATGCCTACCTGCCTACCTACCTACCTACCTGCCTACCTACCTACCTGCCTACCTGCCTGCCTCCCTGCCTGCCTACCTGCCTGCCTGCCTGCCTGCCCACATGTCGGCACACATGCAGCTTGTCTTGTTCCTGGTGTATTGGTTTTACGTTTCCTCTGGAGTAAACTAGGTAGGCTGAGCTAGGGATCATGCTACATGGGCATTACGCGGTCTCTGCAATTCAGCCCAGGCTGTGTGGTATGGAGAGGTATAATTCCATCCTAGGTCTAACCGCCATGGCTTGTAGTCATTATGCCTTTTGTTTTGAAGCACAATTTAACAAACTATCGTATATCAAGACGGCAAGGTGCCAGTCAACAGTAAACAAAGTGATCGACTGGACGTAAGTGTTATGGTGATCTCTATTATGGCAAACATCCCGAATCTCACAATACATTACAGAAATATTAGCAGAGCGAGTAAAACTGATATACCTGTGAATCGCCTTCGACAGAAGCCTGTCATTCAGGGATCTTGTGGAAGAACGTGTTATGAGATCTATAAAGGGACTCGGTGCGCTGAAGATACTGGCAGCAATGTACATGTAGCAAAGACATTGTTCATACTCTATCAACATCTGATTCTAGCAGTAACTGGGACTGTTCACAGCGCTTTAAGTCACCTGATGAAACTAGAGCGCATACACAAAGAATCTATGCGGGTGATACTGGGATGCACAAGGGACACGCCATTGTATATCTATGCGATACATCCTAGCCTTACTCACGGTAGCAGACATGTTTAAGGAGCTGCATAATAAATCATGTGTCCGAGTGGCTGCAGACACCCAGTGCATGATAAGACAGACGTGGTCGAGGCCCTTAGGGATCGTGTGCATAGTGCGCTGTATTGGCGCTGTAGGCAATGTACGGAGGATGTGGCCGACACCCAGGATTCTGAAGAAAGTCCAGACGGGCATATAATCAGAATGATACTGGTAACATTAGCATTGGAGCACTTCGCTGGTTGTTGAAGATGAAGATGGAGCGCGCATAGGGATGTACCAAGTGCCGTGAGTGATGTCGGTTCTTGACTCAACTCAACACAATCCCTAAGTGATCCCTGGAGCTGCTTTTCTTTGGAGAGGCATGTGATGTTATAGTCTGTTTACATTTGGGTGCCTCCATATAAACATCCATATCTCCGTAACCAACTGAGGGAAAATGATGAGATTTAGCATATAACCTTATCATTATGACCACCCAACATAAAATTTTTGTTCTGGAGATTGTACAGCAAATTTCAATGTTTGTTTATATGCGGTATATAATTTACGGGTCTGGGATTAAGTCCATATTTTAAAATGTATTACACTTTCACCCAGACACATCCGCGCTTTTTATTTTTATTTTCTCGTGGTACACGTTGTGGCAAGAACGGCACGCATGGGAGTGTTCAGAGGTGTCGTCGTAATGTGAGTTCTTTCATGAAATGTGATTATTTTATAAGTCTTACCATTTATCGCAAACATAGGAATGAGTGAATATTGTTGAATGAGATTGAATGTGAAATTTTGTACACTTCAAAGCATCGCTATGAAGTTGTACACATATTTTTGTCAAGAATCTGATCGCAGGAAACTGTTTCATACTATTACAAATCCCGAAAAAAGAACAGTGCATGCACTGGATTTGAGTAAACGGCCATTTCGTCGATGGCTGCAAGAATCTGGAATGAGACCACCACGCAATAAGCAAACGGTAGGTAGAAAGGCAAATGTAGACAGCTTTGACAAGGATGTCATAAGGCAAGCGATCATAAACATGCTGGATACCAAAGAAACAGTGACTGTAAGAAAACGTAGGGTTTGGTTAAGAAATAACAATGGCATAGATCTAGCCAAAACAACTTTGTGGAAAAGTATAAGGACATTAGGCTTCATGTTTAGAAAGTACAAGGGAGGTAGAAATATCATTTGCGAGCAACCGCATTTAAGAGCCATGAGAAGCAGATATGACGTGAAATAAGGGAAATGCGCAAATAAAATTATGACATAGTGTATTTCAATGAAACCTGAATCAATGCGCACCACACAAGTGAAAAGGAATGGCAATCAGTGGACGGAAAGATAAAGCGTGATGTGCCCAGTAGTAAAGGACATCGTTTGGTCATAGCCCATGCTGGTAGTACTCATAATGGCTTACTACAGTACAAAATGCTGGACTCGTGTTCGTATCAAAGCATACAGACAATAGGGATTATCATAATGAGATGAATGGTACAGCATTTAGCCATTGGCTCGAGAATACAGTACTTCCATCCCTTGATAGACCGTCTTGTCTAATCATGGGCAATGCATCATATCACAATGTAGTTGCCCAAGAAGACAAAATACCCACGACATCGAACACAAAAGAAGCGATAAAGATATGGCTCCGAAGGGAAAATATACCAATTCCCATAAACGTGTTTTAAGCTTTAATTGTTGTAAAACAGGCGCAAAAAAGCAAGAAACATCAAATCGACAGAAGATCATGGCCATAGGTGCTTGAGACTTCCGCCGTACCATTCTCATTTAAACCAAATAGAGCTTGTGTGGGTTAAAATTAAAGGACAGGTAACAGCTGACAGTACTACATTCAAATTGTCTGACGTCAAGATACTAACCCTGACCGCGCTATTAAAATTGATAAAAGTTGCTGGAAAAAATTTTAGGACCATGTGTTGAAAGAGGAAGATGACTATTGGCGAAAGGATGGATTGAATTTTATGCAACCGAGAGCAGTCATCAACCTACTGGAATCGTCCGACACAGATTAAGGTCTGGGCAGATCGCAGACATTAATCCACATGCACACCTACTGGGATATTTTGCTCCAACTATTCAGAAGAATTGCAGCATCGGCACAAACAATACAACTTGTCAATGGCAACAGTTTGTATTCCACAGTGATGAATTTTCAGTTCCTCAAGCCCTTAACGGTGACAAACAACTGACATTGAAAGAAAAAAAAAACAACGGCAACCACAACACTACACGCATTGAATACCAATATAAGAGTAATATCGCTGTGGAAACTGACATATTGTGGCATAACAAGAAATGTGAGAGCAAACACGTTGTCAAATTAGGTGACAACACACGTACAAACGAATAAATCTATACACTTCAATGAAAAGAGGACCAACATCTTGGCCGTTAAGAAGAAAGCCCACTACAGAGACATTGACAACTATTTTCATAGTGAATGTCGCAATAAGTGTCGTCCCTGGGGTGAGGGAATCAACACCCACATTCTTTTAACTCCATATCATTATCTCGAGGATCTCTTGGATCTCTGTCCACAAACCCCATCAGTCTTTGGATCTCTCTCTCTTCTTCTTCTTCTTCTTCTTCTTCTTCTTCTTCTTCTTCTTCTTCTTCTTCTTCTTCTTCTTCTTCTTCTTCTTCTTCTTCTTCTTCTTCTTCTTCTTCTTCTTCTTCTTCTTCTTCTTCTTCTTCTTCTTCTTCTTCTTCTTCTTCTTCTTCTTCTTCTTCTTCTTCTTCTTCTTCTTCTTCTTCTTCTTCTTCTTCTTCTTCTTCTTCTTCTTCTTCTTCTTCTTCTTCTTCTTCTTCTTCTTTTACCACTGGACCATGCCCCCTCTCATTCTTTTCCAAAGCATACTACACAACTCTAGCTTCTAACAAAATGACAAATTAATTTATTAAAGAAAAGTGTCAGGTGTCTGTCGTATAATCTAGGGTGTATGCAGAATCAGACTGAACAGCTCAGGATCAAAGTCTGCTTCATCACAGTACCGGCCACACAACAGCACCATAGATCAAGTACAGAAGGACCTCACCAAATGATGCGTCTCTCCGGCCAGGTGTCGACTTCCTCCAGTGGCTCTTGGATAGTCCGGATGCCTGGTCACCAATGGTGGATGTAGTCCAATACTGACCATAAATCCGACACACACGGTGTAACTAATATGTCACTAAAACTTCTGTGATCTGATAATCCTTGTACAGTAAAATGAATGTTTACTGTCACTTTGAAACAAAATGTTAACTGCTAATTTCTCACAGAAATTCACCATTTGGAAAACACAATGTTAATTGTTAATTTCTCACAGTAATTCACCATTTGGAAAACGTAATGTTAATTGTTAATTTCTCATATAAATACTATTGTCCCTGTTTCTGGTGGTATTGTAAGTATCTTCACTCTAATATGATGAGAACTACCACGGAGGAATCACTCTTGCAGACCCTCTGGGTTATGGGCCCAGTGCAAAGGCCGCTGAGTAAAAACTGCCTTCAATGATCGAGCCTTAATCTTCTTCTATGACTTGTCTGCTAGCTTTTTTGGAAAACATAGTGGAACCTGTTGAAGAGAGAACACCCGGTGAGAGCAACCCGTTTCCGACCTTCATTAGGTGAGTGTAGGCCGACGGCCGCACTAAGATATAACAGAGAACTAAACTCTGTCATAAGGCAGAGGAGCTCATCACATCGGTCTGAGTCATGGTAAGACAAGGAAAGACTAAAGGAAAAGCGCAGATACCCAGTAGATACCCTACTGGAAGATCCTACCATTTGACATTTCCCCTATCCTCCCCCCCCCAACTATCCCCAATCTCCCCGAATATCATCCCTCCACTTTGTTCTTAACTCACTGAGTTAATTGATATCTCACACTAGCTAGTTTAAGCAACGCGATAGCCTACTGCTGCCGACGCTCCTAACAATCATCTAATTTGGGTCTATTTAATTAAATACCACATATTTATTCCCGTCTGAAATCGAGACTACGAAATCACACAATGGACAAATGTCCACCGATGTAAATCAACATAAGACACAGTGGTCTCTTTCCATAATCAGAACAGGAACATCAAACACGTCCTTGTAGCCTCACAACATTTGGTAGACTCCCGCCAAAGGTGTTTGTCCAGACTGTTTTAAAACTGTGTCTGAATGACGTCACAAATCTGACTAGACACAAGGCGTCGAGAAACTATTATTTATCTCTCCTTTTCCGACTCGATGTAAACAACCGGCCGGCTGCCCCGCTTTGATCTGGGGAATTGTTCCTGGTACTCCAAAAAGTCTTGCCGGGTTGTGATCTGGAGAAATCTTTCCCTTACAACAAAAGATCTTGCCGACTCTCATCAGGACCGTCTGTCCCCAACATCAAAGAATGGCGGCTGCCTGTAGACGAATGGCGCGACAGTCTTTCATCGATCGACAACTCCAAGAATTCTGCGACAGTGCAAAACAAGTAATAATCATGTTCCGTCTCTGAACAGTAAACAGCAGAGTAGACAATCTTTCTCGAAGACTCAAAGCGGGTCTGTCACCCGTGTGTACGTGTGAACAAACTACACAGACCGCTGAACAGATCCTTAAAAATTGCCACATATGACTAAATTGCGGTATCATTTCTGGTCACTCCATACGCACATTAACGCACAGCCATTTGGAAGCTTTTACGAACTCAATATACAAAGCTAATTGCATCCTAGTAACATGACCCCTTGTGTACACATTATTAACCAGCAGCTGAAGAAACAAGAAGGAAATGCAAAATAAGGCAAGAAATATATTCCTTCTACTTTCCTGTCAATTTACACACTATTTACCCTATGCCTCTGTGAATTCTCTGTCTTTACTAATATTACACATTGCACCCCTCTCGGGAGTCTTCGTGGTGAAGTGGTCAAGCCGTCTGACTCGGGCTCCGAAGGTTGTATGTTCGATTCCGGGCCGCGTCCTTTATTTCATGAGTGCATGTTTTCGGAGACTCCCGAGGGTCGTCGCTGGAGCTACGGAGTTCGTGCTTTGTGCGACGCTTTCTGCGCTGCGGAAAGAGGCTGAACCATATGGCATAAAAACCCGGTGCAATGCAGTCAACCCTGTCGACTTTTAAGCGACTTTTTTTTTATTGCACCCACTCCCATACGAATCTGGCTACGCCTTGTACTTGTGCCGTTACCCGAAATGACGTGCTCTACTGTAAAACTAGTTTGTTAGCATGAATTCACCACATTTTCGCCAAAACATCAAAGGAATGTCGCCGCTTTCGATGATTTAAGTTGCCTTTGGACCTATCAAAGACATATTCCTTGGATGGGGGTAAATATAAGACGGCAGGAAAACTTTCATAATGAGCACCAGACAGTTTTCATAAAAACTGATCGTGAATGACGGCATTCATTTCTGAACAGACTATAGCTGGTAAAGATAATTTTACTACTCCAGGTTTGCATCGGTCAGCCTGGAGCACAGTCGACTCTTGGCGATGGTAAGTTTTGAAAAGAACCGCTCACAGCAGTAAGTTGTTCAGAACACAGATGCACATTTCTACTCAACGTGGGGAACTCGACATTGCTTCTGTGACATTTATAAAACTCCAGCATTGGGAGATCACTATACCTAGCTTTCAGCTCATCATCGATACAGCTGAATGACTTCGTTTTGTAGGTTATCAGGCACAACAGCCGGTTCTACACTGAATGGTGTAGCAAAGATGTTCTATCCATTGTCACATCATTGAATCGTTCATTACATGCCCATTTTAGCTTCACACATTCAGAAGCATATACAAGTGTCATAGAAAGCTTTGTCCTCTCAGAGTGGGGCCAGATCAAACAGTTTACAGGGCCTTATACAAGCAATACGTATCTATAGAAATGTTGATCAGGAGAGGTGGTCTCATTCTTATGGAAGTCATCATGGCAGAATTGATAAGAGCACCCGTTCTTAAACTTCCGGTGTGCTGATGCAGCGGTGTCAGGTTCAACCCCTACACCGGTCAGTTGGACTAGAATATTGACTTCTTGCCCTTGACTTGAGGATGTAAATTACAAGTACCTCTGAAGTCAGAGTGGGTTTGCCTAATGGCTAGGGACACTGTTGATAGGTAAAGCCTAATCCACATGCAAAATTCAGTCCAGCACTACTGGATTTAGTGTGTATGGGCTACGCTTGAGTTCAATGCGAGCGAGCGCAAACCAAAAAACAAAACAAAACAATCAAACCCGACACAATGTTTATCCAAGTCGCACTCACTGAGCCACAGGCTTGACGACAGAATGCAACGTTATTCACTTTATGATGTCACAAACACATCTTGGAAGTTATCAAATAATTTCGTCTTCTTCTGCGGCTTTTATCCCCCACTCGAACACAGGCCTTTAAACAAGCGACTCCATGCCACCATGACTGTTTTCTTTTATTTGCAGCTAAAGTTGTCTACCGATTTGGAAAGCTAACCAAGCCGACTTTCATTAGTCGCCCACTACGACATCCATGACAAGTAACAGTGCTACTATTCTTTGCTTCCATATCGGTCCCCGGCAAAACACTGACGAAATGACGTATTTTATCCACATTCAATGACACGCGTCCTAAAACATCTATAATCATCATGTAGTAGATGTTTGTAGAACATCGCTGACATGCTCCGCCAGCCACAAAAAAAAAACAACCTTCCACCGAGGAAAGATCTCTATCCTATGACAGTTCCTATATCTCATGCACGATATTTTTGGGCTCAGAGTATCTTCAGTGTCCATTGTGTCATCTTCGCAGATATCTTCCTCTTTTCTAGGAACCATGACTTCCATTACTATTCTTTTCCAAGGCGGGATGATGTTAACGAGACAAACAAGTCAGACTGAAGGGCAATGACACAGGCGAGCCAGCAATAGGCTGGTAGTGAATCAAGTGGGCAGGTAACATGAACAGATGAGCGAATAACAACGTATCCAAGTGCACAACCAGAATAAAGGGCAGATGTGTTGGAGGTCTATGAAAGCCAATCTTTATTTTGGAGAAGACAGTTGCATGATTGTTAGATTCATAGTTTGTTGGACACTCTAAGCCACAACAGTAATACTGCTCAAACAGATTAGTACATGTGACATGTCCTCCATATTTCGGAATCTAAGAGCTAAACATTGGCGGCAAGGGATATAAGTGGCCATCTTACTTCTGACGACTGGATTTATAGAGACGACACCTCTCTTGGTGTTATAGACTATTGCGCATATGAAATTGACAGAAGAAGAAGAAGAGGAAGAAGAAGAAGAAGAAGAAGGAGGAGGAGGAGAAGAAGAAGAAGAAGAAGAAGAAGAAGAAGAAGAAGAAGAAGAAGAAGAAGAAGAAGAAGAAGAAGAAGAAGAAGAAACAGCAGCAGCAGCAGCAGCAGTAGTGGCAACAGCAGCAGCAGCAGCAGCAGCAGCAGCAGCAGCAGAAGAAGAAGAAGAAGAAGAAGAAGAAGAAGAAGAAGAAGAAGAAGAAGAAGAAGAAGAAGAAGAAGAAGAAGAAGAGAGGAAGAAGAAGAAGAAGAAGAAGAAGAAGAAGAAGAAGAAGAAGAAGAAGAAGAAGAAGAAGAAGAAGTTGATGAGGACTGAGCCCTTGTCCACTGCGTTAGTGAGCAAGCGCACTACCCACCAGGCTACTATAACCTAGACGTCAATGTAGGCTTCTACATTATGACATTCGCCAGAGAGGTCTACAATAATGATAATAACCAGGCATTTCCAACACGCGCTACGTGACAGAGTCAACGGTATTTCCTTATGTTCACAGTCTACATGACTTCTGAAAAATGTCTGCCTGAGTAGGAAACGTCACAAGCTTTGCGGGTGCCTAATCCAGGTGTCTTGTAGGGAGGGGCAGGTGCGCATGGCTGCGCCAGACAAGCAAACATCTGCTAACGTATATACCAGACAGAAACAGGCGAGGTATGCGTCCAGACGGGGTCCCAATTATGTTTATTTGACAAGAAGTGACTATAATAAATCTTGGCCTGCATTCTATTTTCACACTTCCTTGAACTCTAAATATAGTCAGAGAAAAAATGGCACTCTGGTTAGGGATTCTAAAACTATTTCTTGTGGTAACTGTCGTGGTTCTGGGAAGGAGAGATTTAATATAAGAAGAGATGTCCCAATGTCTCCTCAGCTGAACAAATAGTCAGAAACAAATGCCCCAAAGCAGGAAGCTGCTAGGGGTCTGAGGTGTGATAGGGCCAGAAGATGTTGTTGGCCTGAATGCATGGAAGCACAGGTGGTAAGTCTTTTCATCTGCTAGCGGACGGCGAGCGCAGGCCTCGAACTCTCGTCCGACCGCGCTCATGACATCATTAGCACAGTCCACTCTACTAATAAAGAATCATATTTGCTGGACTGGTCACTTGACTCGCATGCCAGATCACAGGCTCCTTAAACGAATTTTTTTTTTACGGTGAGATGCGCTGTGGTAAACGCTCTCAGGGCCTCCAGAGGAAACGCTTTAAAGACACTCTGAGGATCTCATTAAAAGCTTTTGGAATTCATCACGACTCTTGGGCATATTTCATTACGCAAGGTTGTTGTAACTTGTGAAGCAAACAAGACTGGAAGAGCTTTGATAAAAAAAAGGCTGGACAAAACAAAATCACTGCAGGAGATCCTCCTCCTGGAACGTCAAGAATTCTTTGCCCACATTGTCAAAGGACATTTCGAGCCAAAATAAGCCTTACCAGCCGTCTTAGAACTCACGGCTCCAAACTTTCAACCCCACTGGATGAAATGAATGGTCATCATCACTCTTGATGGACAAACACCACATTAGCATAGCTTCTATCAACTACACTAACGCCACTAGTCAGAGTTGAGGGATTGTTAAAAATAGTGCCGTGATGAGAGCCAGATTGTCTTTAATGCTACAGCCAAATATAATAGCACTGATGTTTAGTAAAATAACAAAAATAGGCATCGGACAAAGCATATAAAACAGGTGTTAGTCTGAATTGGTTCTGACTCTAAATTGTAGAGAGTTTTATGGGTGGTGTCGGCTCTGTGGCGAAGGCGTCACGAATGCAATTCGTAATCTCGCATACTCTGCTCGAAACACATCTGTGAGCGATTTAAAAGCAGACAGCCTTGCGTTGGTTTCCAAACAAAGGTATGAATGCCGGTCGTCCAGAAAGCAACGGAAAACAATTGAGCGTAAACTTGCCAAGAAATCATAAACAGCCAACAAATGCTGGGTTTGACTGTAACGATCTGTAAAGGATATGCCATAAATCCTAACTTTATGGGTAGCATTTTGTTCACATAAGTGAGGTTGGCATTGATTAAAAACTTAGCCCCGTTTTTCATGGTCCACCTTGAGAACCAGGTACAGCTAGACTATACTGGCATAACCCCTGAACTGTATAGAAGGTTGACAAGTTGGCGATGTTATTGTCATTGATATGCCAGTATCAGAATTCGAGAACTTCAAAAACTTCTTTTTCAATCTTCCTCCTAGCATTTAGCTCATTTCCATAATTCCTCGTTTTCTTGCAACTTCTGTGACCTTATAATCTCCGTAGGCCCTCGTAGTCTGACCACAACGATTCAGTATCAACTGACCGCTAAATACATCACTTCGTCTCCAGGAAGTCTACATGGCAAGGTGGTTACGATACCTGCCTCGAGTTCCGAAGGTTGTGGGTTCAATTCCGAACATTCCATTCACGATTACAGTTTTCTTTAAGACTCGGTGGAGCTACGGAGTTTGTGCTCTGCGCACAGCTTTCGACAGTTCGCCCTGTGGAAAGTGACTAAGCCATATGGGATACAACCCGGTGCAATTAAAGCAATGCTCTTGACTTTTAAACCTTTGTAAACTCCCCCCCCCCAACCTCTTCTCTCCCCCCCCCCCCCCTCGTTGTGACCAGGGTGGTGATTATTTTTATTATTTCATTAGAAGAATGCTGAACATTAATTAGACAGCCAAAATTAGCAATCTGGACATTTTGAGGGAAGCTAAGTCTCAAAGACAACTTGTTACAAACATCAGAAAGATGCAGTCATAAATTATTTTGTTTGTTTGCCACATTATGAGAATTAAACATTGAGCACAACCCACTACTGGCAACGCTGATCGTATTCAGGTGCGAATCTAAGGCTTTGTCCACGTCAATCGGAAGCAATAGAGTCGAGTTTCGCTCTCGTTTGAGCTTGTCAGTAGTGCATATCCATGACTGGACCCGCGATACAACCAGGATCACTGGCCTGTGACACGGGTGTGTAACCACTATAGTGGTGGACTATATATCCCATTGACGTGGACAAGGCCTTAGGTTCGTACTGGAATACTATCAGCGTTGCCAGTAGTGGGTTGTGCTTAATGTTTAAATCTCAAATCCCGAAATAAACCAAATAAATCAACATTATAAGAAGACAAGAACTGAAATATGTTGTGACAACTAGAAAGATTTGAGGAAAGCGAGATAGAGGAAGACAGCGTGAGAAAATTCTAGACAGTCTTGTGTCATGGCACGGAAGTGAGTCAACACACGAACTGATCCATGCCGTCGGAGATCGAATTTGAGAAATGAGAAATTTGAGAGATCGCCCACGCCAGCCGGCAAGGCACTGGATGATAGTGATTATTATTATTTTCGCCCCAACGCCCGTAAAATATTAGATTTCTTCCGACTTCGCGGCTATCCGGGTCATGTCTTGCCACTAACTTTCCGCTGCTCGCAGCTCATTAGCCGCGTAAAGGGATAAACAACAGATCCTCAAATTCGTATTTTCCTGAACCAATGGCCCTCATAACATCGCAGCTACAATTATTCTCTTCCGCTACTGATCTATCTGCTGTGCTGACCCAACTGCTAACGTCGTGTTCTCAGAGACACCATTTCTGGCAAACAGTCGAGACCACAACCTTAGACATGCACTACTTCACAAAAGAGTACAGGGATCATCATCTTCCTAGTTAGGCAACGTTGTTTGCCTCAGACCTCAATATAAAAAGATCTGCCTGTATGTATAACAAACCCCTGTTGTAACATTTCCCGAAGGCAGATTTAACACCATGTGTGTTGTTTGTTTTCCTGTTCAAACACAAAATCAAGGTCACTACAAAACCTCTGAATACCTTCTTTATATTGGTGATGACTTTGCTCAATTTTGTTTAGAGACATGATTGTCTTGGGGGAAAATACACCTGTGGTTTCCCCTTGTCTTCAGCCGGTTTGTGTATGGTTGACTCCACTAGTCTTTGCCTAAAAGACAGATCCTGCAATCGGCAGGGGGTAGAGGTTATGTATAGCGCCTCTTACCCACAAATCCATGCCGTCAGAGATTGCAGTTTGTGGAGAGGCATGATCGCCCACGCCAGCTGGCAAGGCACTGGATGATGATGATGATTACGATGATGAATGTTGCTCAATCAATATCTGGCCTTAACACCCATCACAGCTTTATCTAACTGTTTGTATGGTATCCCTCTTTCGTTTCTCCTCGTGTCATTTCACATTTCTTCTGAACTCTCTTTTCTCTCCTGGCTCTACACTAGTTTTCTGCATTACGTCATCTTCAGAACCTAGGTTTTCAGTCCGTTAAATATGCTGATTTATCTAAATTAATAAATATTTGTAAGCCTTCCTTTTTTTCCAGCCATCTCAGCAATTATTTGTATATTTGATAATATATATTTTCTATTTTGTTCACAATCACGCGAAAATTTAGGATAATAAATAACGCAAATAAAAGGACTACGTTGAGTAATAAAATGTAAATAAATGTAATGAACTAATCCTTCCATCAAAAGTCAAACACATCTCCCCATACATTCAAACACACCTTACCATAAACACACCTTCCATCAAATTTCAAACTCATCTCCCCATAAATTCAAACACATCTTTCCATACATTCAAACACCGCGATGTTCTCAATGCCTCTTATCAATTCTGCTCCTTGACAGAATGGGCTGACAGACAGCATGATTTTCGCTATTCTTACATTGCCCTGGTGAGATCTACCATCATCATCATCATATGCCATGCCGATAAGGGTGAGCGGTCATATTTCGCCATCTTACACGACCACCATAGTTGTGGATCAGAGCTGTGTTCTTGTCTCGACCATGCCATGTGGTTCTTTCCCCCTCAGTTTTGCCAATTGTCAACAAGTGTATCTTCTTCTTTTCGTTCATCCGGAGTGTTTTTTCAGATGTCATTGCGGTGTGTCTGTTATGCGCCCTTGGGCCGAAACCCGTAGGCCAACACATCGACTTTAGCGTGCTTTTTTGACCAGGTAGCATACCTGGGAGACTCTCACTTTTGTGGTGCCATCTACAACCATGCTGGCCAAGGTTGAACGGTCGAAGACAACGGTCATCCCTCAAAGGAAGGCAGGGACAGTCCATAGCATTTTCCGCCATCCAAGGTTGCTTCCATAGTTGCAGGGCCGACACATAACGCCCTGGATCTGGGCTCACCGAGGGAAATCGTCACGTCCTGCTCATGGCTGCTTTAAATCCTCACTTCAATATATTGGTCATTTCGTATTCCCCGGGCCATTCCCGCACAAACCAGACATGTTCGCAGTCGGCATCCACTCAGCGAGTTTTCGGACATGTGCTTGTCGTTGCGCCCATCAGAGCTGTTCCAGGCACGACAGACATTCGGAAACTACCTAGTCAGAGCTGTTCCGAACAAGAGCGGCATTCGGAAACTAGGTAGTCAGAGCTGTTCCTAGCACGAGAGACATTCGGGCGAGACATTTCACTCGGACGTAATTGCGTAGTGTCAATTTTTAGTTTGCCACCCGTAGGACGACACTTCCGACTTCTGGCGGGCATTTTTTAGTGAGGTTAGCCTTCCTCTGGTTTCGAGACACGTTAGACTGTTGTAATGTCACCCACATCTCAGCTGGTCAAGATAGAACGATCAACGATATCGCGGACGGCCCTCAAGGGAAGGCAGGGGCAGACCATGGGCATCATCTCACTATCCGAGGAGGCTTCCATAATTGCAGAGCCGGCACATATTGCTCTGAGACTGGGCTCACCCAAGGAGTTTCCACGTCCTGCCCATGGCTGCTTTAGTTCCTCACTTCCATGTGTTGAGCATCCCGCTTGCCACTGATCGCTCAAGCACACACCAGGAGCGGTCAGATTGCGGGCGACATCCACTCGGTAAGCTTTTGCTTGTGACTTCAACCCACGCAATAGGTTCGCTCGCCGTGCGTTCCATTTTGCGTTGAGACGTTCTTCCACTTATATCTACACTCTCTATGAGTTAGGTACAGAGTTTCCGTAACCATGCCCTTCGACTGGGGCACTTGTCTGTCTTTTTTGTACTCGCTCACGGGGTAGGCTACATGTGCTGCCGGCTCAGCACCTTACCTTCGTGCAGCAGTGAACGGGAAACGGTCAGGCCCTCTCATCCGGGAATCCCTCATATCCCCCAGCTGAGAGCCTTTGAACATGTATCAGACCTGAGCATGTAGCTTGCTCAGTATCACGTTTCTATTTTCCGGTAGACGGGTATCGGCCTGGCTCTCAGACCCGAGGGTTTGTGGCTTAGAGGCGTTCAGCCACAGCCCTCGACAGGGAGCCTTAAGAGTTTTGTCCGAACCAAGAAATTCTGCCTCCGTGCACCTGATTTAAATTTTGACTGCTATCCTCAGTCTATACCTGCAGAGCAGCAGGTTGTGTCTCTCTTAGTCTGGTCCCTATCCCATAAGCTGTCCGATATGTAATTTTTCACCCATCGGCAAGCAAATGGGGTCGATGGGACACGCAAGCTCCCCCACCACGTCAAGGTGGAGACACATCGGGGGAGCAACAAGTGTATTAGTTTATGTCTTCTGAAAAAAAAAAAAATGTGTGACTAGAGATTTATATAGGCCTGCTAACCAGTCAATGTTCTATTCAACAACAAATACATATTATAATTATTCTATACACTGAGATATAAAACGGTATAAGGAACATATTAACCCGACAGTAGACCAGAAAACATGGGGAAAACACAGAAATAGAAGACTGTGGAAATACAGTCAAATAAATTTATAAACAAAATATCACGAGAAACTTTTCACCGGAAATTGCAACAATGAAGGGCAATAAGGCTAAACTCAATGGCGCGTAAAATTGATCTGGGGCGTCAAAATGACGCCTGGTGTAATTTACAATTGATTGCTTGTATTGATTTACTGAGTTGTCGCTTGGTTTAATATCGACTCATCCAGTGAGTAATACCTGAGCGTTCTAATGCCTGGAAGCGCTAATACCAAGTGTAGCACTTATTCTGGCTTTTTACTCGTGACGATTCTCACGATAATAAAAATACCTTCCTAAATATTTAATGTAATGCTAATTTGTAAATTGTAAGCATTCATTTAGTGTAAGCTGGGTACCTTCTTCATCTTCACCCCACCCCCCTCCTCATATTCCTTCTCATATTCATCCTTCTTCTTCTTCACCTTCTTCTCCCCGTCCTCTTCTTCCTCCACTTCTTTTTATTTCTCCCTCTTCTTCTTCTTCTTTTTCTCCTTGTGCCTCGCGAGTGATCTGAATGTACGTGCCCCTCTACAACTCTCCATTCCTGTACTGATAATTGTTCATGTCCTCATGAAAGACTGCTTAATATTTTTCCCTCTCACGTGTTATCAATTCTACATTATATATCATGTTTTAGCGGGCGCGTTTCTGTAACGGTTAGAAAGTTGTGCTGAAAATGGCGTGAGCGCAGTCGAGAGAGGTTCGACTTCTGTGCTTGCCGCTCGCTACCTTGGGGAAAGACTGACCACTTATTTCTTGATGCACTCAGTCCTACAAAACATGATAATCCTAGATCATCACAGAACTATAACAGATTTCTACTTCAGGACTTAAAAAAAAAATTATAATTATTTATTTCACGTTGTTGTTGCTTAATGATAATCTGTTGTCACAAATTCAACATCTGCATGGAATTTAACCTCAGATGACAGTCTTGTCATTGTTCAGTGATACTATAATTCTCCACCACTTTTTGTTATCTGTAATGTTATTGGTCCAGAAATTATCGAACTGTTTCAGTGTTATACCACAATAATTGCCAGAACGTTTTCAGAAAAGGTTATTAATGCGAAGCGTTCAATAGATATAGCAACCAACTAGTATTCGTCCTATCATAGGCCTCATTACTTCTATCACGAACCTTATCTCTTCTATCACAGGCCTAATCTCTTCTATCGCAGGCGTCATCTCTTCTATCACAGGCCTCCCCTCTCCTATCATAGGCCTAATCGATTCTCTGCAATGTATATGGTATTGACACAATGCGCCAGCAAATAACTGGTAAAGGTAGAACATTGTCCATTGCTGATAATATCCTAGTATACCCCTATGTGAACTGTAGAGACACGATAGCCAAGGTCCTGAAGGATGAGGTGGAGCTCATAACTGAATGGCGTTATGCTTCTGGTGTACTAATCACCATAGACTGATTAAACCTGACCTGTTTTTTTTTCTACATACGCCCCTAAATGGGCAGTCGCGATAGCGCTTCGGCTAGCATGCATGGCTGTCGGCCCTTTGGTCATATGTTCGAATTTCCATCGAGGCCGGAATTTGACATGGGCATCAAGGGGACCCTGCCTAAAATATGTACCGTGAACTTTTCTGAAAAGTAAAAGCGACCACACCACCTATCATGTGATTATTGGTCTATAAAAATATAAGGATATCACTCTATACCCCTAATTTGGAAAGGGTCTCTATTGACTTACTTAAATATAACGTTGTCGAAACACAATTCTAAACGCCATGATGCTTAGTGATATCACTGAAAGACACCTTTCAATACAGTACCCAGGTTTAAGGTTTGCACAAGGCTGTGATTTCATAGAACATATCAATCACATAGAACGAGGGTCGTTCAGAAAGTAATGCGCCAGCTAATAATGTAGATAGAAGCATGAAGTTTAGCATACTACAAACATGGCATGTGCCGATTGTGTGCACCAAATTGCTACCCAACGGGCCAAATAATATGACTGCCCTAAAGCGTTGAAATGGAGCGCGTTAGCAACTTGCTTTAAAGTAGCGAATTGTTATAGAATCTCTCGTTTCAGAGAATGAGACTTTTGTGACCATTCACAAGCGTCTTTGTTATGTGTATGGACGATTTGCAATTGACAGGAGTAGAGTCTGTGGCTGGGTTCAGAGAATCAAAGAATCAGGAAGTGGAGATACGGAGCTGCTTGATCGGCCGCACTGTGGACGTCCTGTTACTGCCACCAAAGCAGAAATGTTGAAATACACCGAGGGCAATATTCTTACTGATAGGCGAATCACTACTCAACAATTGGCCTTACAGCTGTCAATCAGCAATAATAGTGCAAATGCAGTTATAAAATCTCTCGGATCTTCAATGGTTTGCGCAAGATGAGTTCCTCGAAGTCTCCTCCTGTAGTGCCTGCCCTCGCACAAGTCTGCCAGCATGGGAAGCAATCACCAAATTGGGTTGGACTTAATACCCCATACACCATATAGTCCAGATTTGGCACCCTCTAATTTCATCTATTCGGTCCACTTAATAATGCACTCTGTGGGTCAAAGTTTGAAGATGACGAAGGGGTGATTTATGCAGCGAAGAAATGGCTACATAATCAAGACAAAATCTGGTACATACAAGGAATACAGCCACGCGTTGATGGGGATTATGATGAAAAATACCGATATTTACATAACAAATCCATGTATATTTGGTATACATTGCATGCTTTTTAAACAAACAGTTCCTGAGAAAAATGAAGTGGTACATTACTTTCTGAACGCCCCTCGTATCTAAAGTCCGTGAAGTATTCTCTTTCATGAAGGTCATGGAGACAGCAGACTGTGTACAACGGTTTCCTTTAAGCTTTACCAGGAAACAGCCCTTTCTGTGTCTGAATGCCACAATCAATTCTCAAGACCAGCACCAAATAAATAGAACAGTTGGTTAAGCCATGCGTGTTATTCTGGGACACATCTGAGACACTCCCGGCAAAGCAATTAGATTTTTTCTCCACCACCCTTAAATGGCCATCTGGATTGATTTATGTCACGCGCGTCCCTATCTAGGTTACCCTGACAATGGCATGCATTATCGCGGGGGCACGCGGGTTCGTCGTTCGCTGCGGGGCGGAAATCTGACCACTTATTCCTCCGCGCAGTTGGACCTAAAATAGGCCATGGTACTAAGTTAGTTGTATATCCTTTACTGGACAGTATTTTGACTGTTTGTGAGTTTTGCAAGTTTGCGGTTCAGTAGTTTGCCATTGATTTCTGAACAACAGGAACTCATAAAATTGTATGAAATTCAACCATGGTTGCCTGCTGCGAAATCGCCGGTTAACTGTATTTGGTACGTGGTATGTGGGATTGCGTCCGCAACCGCTTCGCCACAGAGCGGGCTTCTAACAAGTCACTTACGCACAGCAGGCTCCTGCTACGGGGACTTCTCCACCCAAGAATAAGCGCATACATTGAACACCATCCCCCCCCCCCCCTCTGCCGTGCGTCCACCTTGACGAGGTAGAGGGGCTTGAGCGTTCCAATGACCCCAAGAGCTATGCCGACGGTAGCACAGCTACTGGTAGGGTCACCCATGTCGGACAGGTCAAGGGAGAGGGACCAGACGAAGTGACGCACAAACCTGCTGCCTTGTAGGTAGACTGGGGACAGTCAAAGGCTAGGGAAAGCATCCCGAAAAATGCTTGTCGAAATCTGATGTACTGAGCCACAGGCTTGACAAAGAAATGCAACGTAACTTTATCATTTCATGATGCCACAGATGAAAATGAATCGTTATGGTGCTAATCCCGTGAAGTCCCATCAGGCGGTGATAGTGCCGGGCCCCCTGCCTCGAGGGGGTCCACCCATGACTACTGGTGGTCACCTTCCCCTGTGCTGTGGAGTCAAGGCACAGAGGAGTAGGTTAAGAGCTATTGACCAAACACCCCGGACTCTCAACATACTACAATGGAATGCCGAAGGAGTTTATAACAAGAAAGCCTCCCTAACACAGCGTCTTCATAAAGATAGAATAGATGTGGCATGCATTCAAGAGACACACCTCAACGCCAATCGCACATTTTCAGTCGAGGGATATCAGGCCACACGTTTTGACCGCGAAGGACACAAAGGAGTTGTAATACTTACACGAAATACAATACCTTGCAGCGAAGTATCTGTGATCTCTGACAACCAAACGGAAATTATAGGTGTTGATATAATGATAAAGGACATGAAAATAAGAATTTACAATCTGTATAGCCCGGCAGATAAGGATCTTACACTCTCAAACATGGAAATAACTGACACAAATTGCATTGTTGTCGGAGACTTTAATAGCCGCTCAGAAAGATGGGGATACCCAGATACTGACAAAAGAGGAGATGAAGTGGAGGACTGGGAAATAGACTCAAATCTCCATCTACTCAACAAAGCGGATGACACACCGAGCTTCTACTCCAGAAGATGGATTACCACTTCTACTCCAGACTTAGCTTTCTGCACAGGAGACATCCTCCACAAAATCGATCGCCATGTGCTTGACCAATTAGCAGGTAGTGACCACAGACCAATCTAGCTTGTAATAAATATGGAGTATGTTCCACAGGAGCAAAAGCCTTTGCCTCGCTGGAATTACAAACGAGCAGATTGGGACAGATTTTCCATACTAACAGACAAATATTGTGAAAACATAAATACACGATATGGCAACATGAAGCAAATGGTGGAAAGTCTAAACAGAGCAATAATACAGGCGGCCACTGAGTCTATTCCAAGAGGAGCGAGGAAAAATTACAAACCATACTGGACTGAGGAACTACACATTTTGGAGGACAAAGTTGAAGATGCTAGGAAGACCGCAGAGAGAGAACAAACAACTGAAGCGAACATCTCTCTCAAAGCCATCTCAGCAAAACATAAAAGAACAGTAAATCAAACAACAAGAGATTGTTGGAGGAAAAAAACAGAAAACCTGAATTTTGACAGGGATGGAAACAAACTATGGAAACTAGTGAAAGCCATGAACAATGAAGGACCTAGAAACAAACAAATAACAATTAAACAAGGAAATGCCTTGCTTACAGGAAAAAAGGCTGCAAATGCACTAATGGAACACTATGCCAATGCAAACCACATTGATATTACAGCCGAACAGAAGAAAGCAATCAAAGATAAACAGATACATCATAGATATACAGAGACAGCAGCAGAATATATGATGGCAAATCTAACAATGGAAGAAATGGAACAGGCAATGAATACCCTAAAAAAGAAGACATCACCAGGAAAGGATGGAATCACAAATGAAATGCTAATAGGACTAGGCACTAAGGCAAAAAAGAAACTACTAGCAGTCCTAAATTACAGCTGGAAGAGGGGAATAGTCCCACAGGCATGGAAGGAAGCTATACTAATACCAGTCCCAAAGAAAGGAAAAGACCTGGAAGAACCAAATGGCTATCGACCTATCAGTCTTCTTAGCTGTGTAGGAAAATTAATGGAACGCATTATCAATGGCAGGCTAACATGGCATCTGGAAGAAAACCAACTCTTAACACCTCACCAAGCAGGATTCAGAAAGTACAGATCCACTGAAGATCAAATAACCTATATAGCTCAGGAAATAGAGGATGCCTTCCAAGAGAAAAAGCACACACTAGCGGTCTGGATAGATTTAGAAAAAGCATTTGATAAAGTATGGAAGGAAGGACTGAAAGTAAAACTGCAAAAAATGCATGTTTGTGGGAAAATGTACAATTGGATCAGCCACTACCTTGAGAACAGAACTGCCAGGACAAAAGTACAAGGACAAACCAGCAAAATGATGCTGTTGGAGCAAGGTGTCCCCCAAGGAGGAGTTCTTTCACCAACATTATTCCTAGCATATATAAATGACATCACAGACAATTTTCCAGCCAGAGTACACACATCATCCTTTGCAGATGACCTAGCCATATGGACATCTGAAGAATATATTAGTACAGCTAACAGCAGAATACAGCAAGCCCTATTAGTACTAGAGGACTGGTCAAAATCATGGCTAGTGAAGATAAGTGAGGAGAAAACAACATGCACAGTGTTCTCCCTCTCAACTAAAACTCAGCAACCTAAGCTGGTATTGAATGGAAAAATATTGCGCCATGAAGAAAATCCAAACTATCTAGGAGTCACCTTTGATCGTCGCCTGACATGGAAGACACAGGTTGAGAAAAATCGAACAAGAGCAAGGCAAAGAATGGCAATCATGAAAAAGTCTTGCTGGTACAACGTGGGGAGCAGATGAGAAAGTTCTCAAGAAGTTATATACTGGACGGGTGAGGCCAGTACTGGAATATGGCATTGCAGCTTGGGCAACAGCAGCTAAGTCAAACTTTAACAAAATAAGCAGAGTCCAAAATCAAGGAATGCGAATCATAACTGGAAGCCTGAAGACAACGCCTATTAATGAACTAGAAAAGATCACTTGTTTACAACCAATGCAGGATAGAAGAGATAGCAGAGCTCAGCAACAAGCTGAAAAATTTAGAAGATTGACAGACCACCCTATGTATAAAAGGTTTAGTGGTTTTGGAAAGGGAAGACTGAAGCGTAGCAACTTTGTAGAAACTGCAAAACGAAAGATTAGGGCAGATCCCATACTTAACATATCAACAGTCAAACCCATTTACAATGCAGACAAGTTCCCAGCTTGGAGACAGCAGCTACTGCCTGAGATGATAGAAAACATTCCTGGTATTGAGAAAAAGAACACTCAGCATGAAACCGAAAGAAGAGAAATAACCCTAAACTACATAAAAGAACATTACCCAAGCAGCAATTGGACCCATGCATATACAGATGGATCAGCCAAAAATTCAGTAGAGAATGGAGGAGGAGGAATTCTCCTAAATTTAAAAAATGGAGTAAAAAAAAAACACATTCAGTGGCAACTGGAAAGTTTTCAAGTAACTTCAAAGCGGAGGTAGAGGCTCTGAAAACTGCAGCAGAAATGCTCTTGATGGAGGAAAATAAAGAGACGCAAATAGCTATCTTTACAGATGCAAAGTCAGCTGTCTCAATACTGAAGAGCAATTACAGCACAGAAATAGCTGACCTAAGAGCAGCACTCCATGGTCTATGCCAGAAATCCAAAAAAGTTGTAATACAGTGGATACCATCACATTGCAGTATACCTGGAAATGAAGAGGCTGACAGACTGGCAAAAGAGGGCGGACGACTACCACAGCCTGACATAGACATAACCTATAACGAGGTAAAGAGGTTGATAAAAAGCACTTATAGAACCAAATGGGAATCAGAGCATCCAGGTCACCAGAAGGATGATGCATATTACAAACTCGACCGAAGAGAACAAGTAGCAATCTTCAGACTCCGCACAGGACATAACAGGCTGAAATACCACTTGTTCAATAAACTAAAGATAGGAGATACCGATGAATGCAATTGTGGAACTGGTAAAATGACAGCTAAACATTTGCTGCAGGAGTGCCCAATATATGCAGAACAGAGAAAGATATTTTGGCCCACACCTGCTTCATTTGAGGACAAGCTCTATGGAGATATCAACAAGCTCAAGTTGACTGCAGCTTACTTTAACTACATTCAGGTTGACATTTAAAGGTGCATGAAGAAGTATTTAGACTGCCGCACTTCATACCACAGGTATGTCGGTTACAAAAGCGCCCCAGAGGCATGAAATGGAATATTGCTTGGATAGCAAATCCATTACGTGGAAAGTCCGAACCAAAAGCTCACTGTGTGGGCTTCATAAAAGGTGGAAAAAGTGTCCCAGTGGCACGAAATGAAATATTGCTTGGATAGCAAATCCATTATGTGGAAAGTCCGAATAGAAAGCACACTCTGTGGGCTTCATAAAAGGTGGAAAAAGTGTCCTAGTGGCACGAAATGGAATATTGCTTGGATAGCAAATCCATTATGTGGAAAGTCCGAATCGAAAGCTCACTGTGTGGATGTCATCTGCAGACTGCATACTTCTGGTTTCCGGGAGAACAGCCTATGGTGAATGGAAGGCCCAATATACGGAAGTGAGGCTAAGCAGCCATGTGCAGGACGTGACGATTCCTTGGGTGAGCCCAGTACCAGAGCACTGTGTGTTGGCTCTGCAAGTATGGAAGCCTCCTTGGATGGCGGGGAATGCCCATGGTCTGCCCCTGCCTTCCCTTGAGGGCTGACCAGGATGTCTTTGGCTGTTCTATATGGGCCAGCTGGGATGGGGGATAACACCACAACAGTGAGAGCCAAACGTCCTAAGAAACCCCCGGGAAGGTTAACCCGGTCAACAAATGCCCGCAGAAGTCGGATGTGTCGGCCTAACGGCGCAAGAACGCAGCTCTGCTGTGGACAGGCACAACGCAATCACGTCCGAAAAAAAACTCCGGATGAACGAAGAAGAAGAAGAACACCATCCTCTCCACGGCCAACTAGCAAAAATACTGCTACGGGCATTTCTCCACCCAAGAATAAGCGCATACATTGAACACCACCCTCTCCACGGCCAACTAGCCAGAGTACTGCTACGGGCACTTCTCCACCCAAGAATAAGCGCATACATTGAACACCACCCTCTCCACGGCCAACTAGCAAGAGTGCTGCTACGGGCAATTCTCCACCCAAGAATAAGCGCATACATTGAACACCACCCTCTCCACGGCCAACTAGCAAAAATACTGCTACGGGCACTTCTCCACCCAAGAATAAGCGCATACATTGAACACCACCGTCTCCACGGCCAACTAGCCAGGGTACTGCTGAGGGCACTTCTCCACCCAAGAATAAGCGCATACATTGAACACCACCCTCTCCACGGCCAACTAGCCAGAGTACTGCTACGGGCACTTCTCCACCCAAGAATAAGTGCACACATTGAACACCACCCTCTCCACGGCCAACTAGCCAGAGTACTGCTACGGGCATTTCTCCACCCAAGAATAAGTGCATACATTGAACACCACCCTCTCCACGGCCAACTAGCAAGAGTACTGCTACGGGCACTTCTCCTCCCAAGAATAAGCGCATACATTGAACACCACCCTCTCCACGGCCAACTAGCCAGAGTACTGCTACGGGCACTTCTCCACCCAAGAATAAGCGCATACATTGAACACCACCCTCTCCACGGCCAACTAGCCAGAGTACTGCTACGGGCACTTCTCCACCCAAGAATAAGCGCATACATTGAACACCACCCTCTCCACGGCCAACTAGCAAGAGTATTGCAGAGAATACTGCACCAGATACTAAGGGGTCCCAAAATGCAGATTTAGTAAGACTATCATAATAATGAATGAATATGCTTAAGAAGAAACGAGCTATCTGGCAAACGATTTTTAGTAAACACTCAATAAGCATTAATTGTGATTAGTCTCATTTCATCTCATCAGGTTCCTCTTGTAACTTGCGGTGTCGAGGTGAAGCATAAACAGCGGGAGAGTGCCCGTGTATGGGCTTTTTATATCCAGGTACCCATGGTCTCTGTACTTCCCTCTATTCATCGTGGCCGGCCACTTCCTCTGCTTCCGCCTGGTCTGTACATCATTGCTTGTTGAGGAATACTGTCAGTTGGTAATCTAGTAAAATGGCCAAACCATTTAAGCTGCTGTTTTCTGATAAAATCTAGCGCTGCTATAACCCCAACTTTAGTCCTGATTTCTTCATTTCTGATTTTCTCTCTTCTGGATACATTGAGTATTCTTCTCAGGAATCTCAATTCCGTTGTTGTGATTTTTCTTTTCTCTTTTTCTGTTATTATCCGGTTTTGGCATTGGTAACATAGAGTTGGTAAGAAGATTGTGTTCTATAGTGCTTTCTTAGTGGCTATTGATACATGTTTGTTCTTTATTATTGGTACCATTTGTCCAGTGAGTTGGTTTGTTTTATTGCATCTATTTTCGATCTGGTTTACTGACTTGTGATAAGTATCACACCAGACCCCTTTACTTACCAAGCCATTTCCTGGTATCCATATTTGGTTTGGTCGACCCCGGTGTCCAGGCCAATTTTACAAAATTAAATCTGCTCTGGTGTGCTCAAACCCACGACCATTGTGTCTAGCCACCACAGCTCCCAACTATTAAGTGCATTCAACTAAACACATGTGGTGGGAGGCCATAACATTAGGGTCTAAAAGTTAATCGGGGAGAGACAAAGATAATGAGACTGAATCAAGCAAATGATATTTGATCTCTCTTGGTGAAACCTCACCTCGAGAGGTTGAATCATACACCTATTTAGGTTGCATTGTAGACAAGGATGAAGACAGAGATTTTTTTTTTTTTCATATCTTTTTACAGCACCATCGCTGCTAATATCAGCATTTTACATGTGTTGTTGGTGTCTTGGCAAGTTTACTTTCAGTAGGTTGCCATTGCCAGTCTCTCTGGCTGTGGGGTTAAAACGCTTTCTCTCTGTAATCCCGTTTATCACGCAGAGTCTCGTGACTTGCGAGATACTGAGCCGGCCGCTCAGAAAGCAATGGCAAACTACTGAGCGTAATCTTGCCAAGAGATCAACATACAGCTGAAAGATGCTGGTGTTGACAGCTATGTCCTGTAAAGGATATGCTAAAAAAAAAAAAAGGTTGCCATTGCTTTCTGAACGAACGGCTCCCATACCAATTCATTAAAACCCAGCACAACATGGTCTGCTGCCAAATCGCTCAAAGCTGTGTTTCAAACGTGGTTAGGCGGGATTACGAACCGTGTCCATAAACCCTTAGCCAGGGAGACGGCGAAGACAGAGATAGCGATGTCAAAATAAGAATACAAAAGGCCAGTTAAGCTTGCGTAATGAAATGTGGGGAAGTCATAAGAAATTAAAACTAGTCCCAAATTTAGAATATGTACATTTTTATTTTGCATTTGTACTGCTATATGGCCGGTCTCCCTGACCTAGAGGTTAACGTCTTTCTCCGTGATCCCGTATATTCTCGTGAATAACGTAACCTGCGGGAAAATAGGTAGCGGTTCTCGCCGCGTTGGTAACTTAGGGTATGTGAGCCGGTCGCTCAGAAAGCAAACTACTGAGCGTAATCTTGCCTAGTACATAAACAGCAGCTGAAAAATGCTGATGTTGATTGCAGCGTCCTGTAGGGATATGCAAAACAAAAAACTGCTATATGGCCGGTCTCCCTGGCGAAAGTGTTAAGAACGCTGTTCGTAATCCTGTATATCCACGTACGAAATACAGCTGCGCGATATTCGGCAGCGAATCGCCTCTCGTTGGTTTCTTACGGAAAGGTATGCGAGCCGGTCGTTCAGAAATCAATGGCAAACTACTGAACGTAAAACTTGCCAAGACATCAACAGCAGCTGACAAATGCTGGTGTTGACTGCTATGCAATCCATTGTAAACAGGATATGCAAAAAAAAAAAAAAAAAAGCTGCTATGTGGATCAGAAACACGGAGAGTGACTATTGCAATTAGTAATAAACTATAAACGTTCATTAACTGGTGTGCGCACAATAGAAGAGTTAATATGGTGTTACAGAATCATTAATGCGGGACTTGGGAAGGGGATTTGACAGTATCCAGCGAAACAAGACATGGGGGCGGGGCGCTGAAGAAAGAGACAGAGAGAGTGAGAGAAATAGAGAAAGAAAGAGACAGACAGACAGATAGAGATATAGATAAAGATACAGATAAAGAGAGAGACAGAGAGTGAGAAAGAGAGACAAAGAGACAGAGAGAGTGAGAAAGAAAGAGAGAGACAGAGAGAGAGAGAGAGAGAGAGAGAGAGAGAGAGAGAGAGAGAGAGAGAGAGAGAGAGAGAGAGAGAGAGAGAGAGAGAGAGAATTCCAGCCAGTTCCTATTGATTGGAAGTCGTAGTCGAAAGGTGAAGATATCTTGCTCTTAAACTCCGGTGTGCTGATACTTGGACTCTAATGGAAAGTTCGTGCTCATACACAAATCAATCAGGTATGGACTACGCCCGAGTTCAAAGTGAACGAACAAACCGAAACAACTAACCAAAAAGTAGCCATTGATTTCACACAGGATGAGTGGATGGTGAGACATTTCCTCACATCAAAGTGGATGGTGAGACATTTCCTCACATCAAAGTGGATGGTGAGACATTTCCTCACATCAAAGTGGATGGTGAGACATTTCCTCACATCAAAGTGGATGGTGAGACATTTCCTCACATCAAAGTGGATGGTGAGACATTTCCTCACATCAAAGTGGACGGTGAGACATTTCCTCACATCAAAGTGGATGGCCAGTGAACAACGGTTGAACAATTGATGAAGTCCTGCCTGAGGATGGTAGGTGAACAAGAGAGGAATAAAAAATAGCATCAACAATTTCATTCATTGGCACCTTTCCGTTTTGACAGACGATAGTTTGTTACATTGTGCTTCCAGGAAGTATAATAACTACAACCCATGGCGGTAGCGAATGTGACTGACCAGGCCAATTCGCGCTATAAATGTTAGTCCATAGTCATGCATAGACCACATTTTCACCCTCAGAATAATCATTGAAGACTCCGTAGAATTCCAGTCGAAATTAATCACCAACTTTGTCGACTTTCAAAAAGCCTTCGACAGTATCCACCGTCCTTCACTTTGGAATCTACTTAACATCTATGGTTTTCCTACCAAATATACCAACGTCATAAAATCTTTCTACAAAGAAACACGTTGCTGCGTAAGAACAGAAACAGGCAACTCTGACTGGTTCTCAGTCGAAACAGGAGTGAAACAGGGTTGTGTCTTATCACCGATGCTTTTTGGAATAGCTATCGACTGGGTCATGCGCAAATGCACAAACAACACAAATATGGGTATCCATTGGGTTGACAAAATTCTAGAAGACCTGGACTTTGCCGACGACATAGTGCTTTTGAGTTCAACACACCCGGATGCCCAAGAGAAAATAAACCACCTCCAAAATGTTTCAGGGCAAATTGGTCTCCAAATTAACACCACAAAAACAAAGACTATTGATCTTACCAACAGTTCAGATGACACCAAATTGAACAGCTACGTTCTTGAAAAAGTCAACAGCTTTACATACCTAGGAAGCAAAATGACATCTACAGGGGACTCAACACCAGAAATATCATCTAGAATCGCACTGGCATCTAGTGCCTTCAATAAACTGTCAAACATCTGGAAGTCAAAGACACTCAGCAAACACACAAAACTTAAAATCTTCAACTCTTGTGTGATTCCAGTGTTAACGTATGGATGTGAAAGTTGGAAATCAACGGTAGCTTTAGATAAAAAAATTAGACAATTTTGAGAACAAATGTCTTAGAAGACTTCTAAACATCCACTGGACAGACTTCAGAACCAATTCGCAAATAAGACAAGAGACTAAGCAAGATACAGTATCCAATTTCATAAGAAGACGCCGTTGGAACTACATCGGCCATGTACTCAGAATGGACAAGTCAAGACTCCCCTATCAAGCCCTCATATGGTCACCAGTAGGGAAAAGAAAACGGGGAAGACCAAGAGAGACCCTGCGTAGAACCATCATTAGAGAAGGCTCATTCAATGGCCAAGTAAATATCCAAGATCTACAACAGGTAGCAGCGAACCGCCAGGCATGGAGAGACAGGACTTCTGCCCTATGCGCCGCCTTAGGCTCAAGAGGAAAGACTAACTAACTAACTAATGGATGCATGTGAACACTGGGCATTTTCACCATCACGCACCATGATGTCGTTTGGTATTCTAGCATCATCCATCCTCCTAACGTGTCCTATCCATCTAAGTTTACGAAGACTGAGCATGGAACAAACTGTCACACAACATGATCTTTCCAATACTTCAGTGTTTGTGATTTTGTCTTGCAGCTTGATACAAAGTACTCTCCGCAGACACCGCATATGAAAGCTGTGTAAACGTTTCTCTTGGTGTGAGTAAGTTGTCCAGGTTTCACTGACATAAAGAAGAGTGCTAAGGGCACAGGCTTGGTAGACAAGGACTTTTGTTTTGGCAGTAAGCTTCCCGTTTTCCCAGACTCTATGAACCTGTTCATTGTTGTTGCTGCCTTACCAAATCGGATGTTCATTTCCTGATCTAGGGATAATTTGCTATTTACCTCTGATCCTAAATATGTAAAATGATCCACTGCAGCAAGTTCGGCGTCGTCAATAAAGATTGATGGTACCCCAAGTGCACCTTGTGACATAATCCGTGTCTTCTTTTTGCTAATTGTTACACCAAATTGAGAACAAGCATAGAAGAATGCAGATAGTAGACGCTGTTATTCTTTCTCAGAGTGGGTCGTAATTGCAGCATCATCTGCAAACAGCAACTCTCTGATCAGTACCCTCCTAATTTTGGCCTTGGCCTTCAATCTTTGAGCATTGTAGAGGCCGCCATATGAGCGTGAGTTAATGTATATATCACCATCCTGATCACTTATGGCATATTTCAGAAGAAGTGGAAAGTATATTCCAAAGAGGGTGGGAGCTAGTTCAAAACCTTGTTTAACTCCACCCTTAATTTCAAACTCTTCTGAAGGTTATGCACCATCAAACTTGATTATACCCTTTATGTCTAATAGAATGATTCCACAATCTTCTTTAGTGCCTTGAACAGACCCTCGCGACTGACCAAATCAAATGCCTTTGTTAGGTCGATGAAGGCAATAAACAGTGGCTGATTCTGTTCACGGCATTGTTTTTGCATTTGTCGCAATGAGAATATCACATCAATGGTAGACTGGTTCTGTTGGAAGCCACACTGTGATTCGGGATAGACTTGATCTCCTAGGACTTGAAGTCTGCGCAGAACAATTCTGGCAAATACTTTCCCGACAATACACAGAAGTGAGATACCCCTATAGTTGTTGCAGTCGCTCCGATCGCCTTTGTTCTACTACAATGTTATGATGCTTGAGTCTTTGAAATCCTGTGGGACTTGTCCTTCTCGCCAGCATAGTTCTATTAGCTGGTAGATCTGTAGAGTGAGTGTGTCTTGCCCACTCCTGATAACCTCTATTAGAATCCCATCCTTACCTGGGGGGACTTGCCAGATGCAAGTTCATTAATAGCACACTTAACTTCTGTTATGGTGGGAAGCGTGTCCAGGTGGTCAAGAGTTGGTAGGGCCTCTATGGCGTTGAGGCTAATTTGGTCACGTTTTAGTAAAGCTTCAAGTAGTGCACTACCCATCTATCCATCTGCTGTTTCTTATCAGTGATGATTTCTCCCGACACTGTTTTCACTGGTGCACTTCTTTTGATCATTGGACTACAGGCCTTCTTTATCCCTTCATATATGCTTCTGATGCTTCCCTTATCACTTACATTTTGAATGTACTCGAACAACTTGATTTGTTGGTTTATCTGGTCTTCCACATGTACACATGATCCCAAAGGGCGCTGACACGTCTGCCTCACTTGCACCCGCCAGTCTGTCCGCCTGCCTTTCTTCAAGCTGTACAGTATTACACTGAAATATCAATGGGGAGCCCTTGGAGACTACTTAGACAATTCATATATAAACACACATGTGATGTTTGGCGCTCACAGAAGTAGAAGAAATAAGTAGAGACTAGAGGACGCACTAGACAACATAAACATCGAAGGCTATAGTTAACGACCGGGGTTCGAATCTGTCACCTCTAAGTCCTCTGTCTCTACTTATAACAATACATGTGTGTTGTTTATTAACTTTTCTTACAGGCGTTAGATGGTACGTGATGCCGCTATCCCTCACACTAAAACACATATCAATGGCATCCTTATGGCATCCTTATATTATGTCACGCTAGGTAAACAGGTACATGCGGATACTGTGTCTCTCGTTTCTCAAATATTAATATTCTAAAATATTAATTCACAGAAATATATCTTATCCGCGTTAAAGTTAATACAAGATAATTAACTTTTTTTACACAAAGACCAGAGAACAATTATATTACAGATAAAAGACTCACGGTTCTGGATGAGTGATACTTAGGTTAGACCAAGATGAGCTCTCTCACGTTGCACTAAAACTAATTACTTCACAGATCACAGAACACGGCCAGCAAACAGTAATTCTGTTTTTAAACAAAAATGTGTAAATGGGTTTGTCGTGTAGCATCGACGACATGCACTGAGGGAGAAACTATTGGTCGTGACTTAGATGTCTGCTTTAGACCAAGAGAACTCCGAGCCGAGATCGTCAGGTGCTCCGTCGTCAACAGGTTCGGTGCAGATGATATACTTGAGCTTAGACGACAGGGAAATCAGATATTCTTGGAAAGGTCGCAGAAATGGAATACTCAAGAAATTGCTTTCTCGTTCTGATATTAAAGACTACATTTTTTTTTCTTTTGTCATAACAAATTAATCCTGATAATATTTCCTTTGTCAGCCCGTTGTTATGTTGTGTGCATGTGCTCTGTGTGTGTGTGTGTGTGTGCATGTGCTCTGTGTGTGTGTGTGTGTGTGTGTGCGTGTGTGTGTTTGCACGCAGGTGACCCATTGATTCTCATTTTACACATGCAGACTCACGTGACTAATATATTAAAAGCACAACCAATCGGGCAGCAACAAGACCAACCGAGCCATGGGACAAATAGGTTAGCAATGAAACCAACAGGGCAGCGACAGACCAGAATTACTGCAACACAATCAATAGTCAAACAACAGTACCAACAGAACAATAAGAACACCAGTATGATAGCCGACAACGCCGACAGAGCATCAACGACACCAAGAGAGCAGCACAATTCCAATAAAACGGTAACAACGCCGATAGAGCAGCAAGAATACCAACAGAGCAGTAAAAACTCCAACAGAGCAACAACTAACAAGTTTATCCTACCTTGGACACGTCATAACAGATTATGGCACAAGTGAAACAGAAATAAACAGAGACTAAGAATGGCCAAAAATGCTTTCAACAGCGAGATTAACAACGCAGTAAATTGAAACTACTCACATTTTATGTAGATTTAACACTACAAGATTGCCTGGTCAATGATCAAGCTATTACAAAGTCGAATAGAGGCCCTGGAGATGTGAATATACATAAGAATATGTCGTATTTCATGGAAACAAAAACAATAAAATACAGAGTTTCTAGAAAAATTGGGAATGAAAAGAGAGTTGATGAAAGAAATAGACAAGGACAACTAAAATATTTCGGTCATGTTAAAAGACAGAACACTCTTATAAAATTCATACTGGTGAGTAAGGTTGAAGGCAAGTGAGTAAGAGGTAGAGCAACGGTACAAGTGAGGAGATAACATAAAGAGATGGACAAACAGCGGTCTGACAGAATGTACTATCAAGGCGAGAGACAGACAGTGTTGGGGATCCATTGCGGTCAACCTTCATTGTGGAGACGGCACCTGATTGATTGAGAGCAACAACAGTATTAGGACAGCAACAACACAAATATAGCAACAACAGCAGTAATATGAAAGCAATGACACAAACAGAGCAACAACAACAGTAATAGGACAGCAACAACACAAATAGAGCAGCAACAACAGTAATAGACCAGTAAGAACAATAATATGACAGCAACAACACCAATGGAGAAACAACAACAACAATAATATAAGTACAACAACACGAATAGAGAAACAACAACAGTTAAATAAGAACAACAACACGAATAGAGCAACAACAACAGTAACATAATAGCAACAACATCAGCAGCGCAGAGACAACGCAAATATGACAGGAACAGAGCATAACACACACACACACACACACACACACACACACACACATATATATATATATATATATATATATATATATATATATATATATATATATATATATATATATATATATATATATATATATATGTCGGCCGAAAGGCGCAAGTCTCTGCTGTAAACAGGCACAAAGCAATCACGTCCGAAGAAACTCCCCGGATGAACGAAGAAGACAGACAGACAGACAGACAGGCAGACAGACAGACAGACAGACAGACAGACAGACAGACAGACAGACAGACAGACAGACAGACAGACAGACAGACAGACAGACAGACAGACAGACAGACAGACAGACAGACAGACAGACAGACAGACAGACAGACAGACAGACAGACAGACAGACAGACAGACAGACAGACAGACAGACAGACAGACAGACAGACAGACAGACAGACAGACAGACAGACAGACAGACAGACAGACAGACAGACAGACAGACAGACAGACAGACAGACAGACAGACAGACAGACAGACAGACAGACAGACAGACAGACAGACAGACAGACAGACAGACAGACAGACAGACAGACAGACAGACAGACAGACAGACAGACAGACAGACAGACAGACAGACAGACAGACAGACAGACAGACAGACAGACAGACAGACAGACAGACAGACAGACAGACAGACAGACAGACAGACAGACAGACAGACAGACAGACAGACAGACAGACAGACAGACAGACAGACAGACAGACAGACAGACAGACAGACAGACAGACAGACAGACAGACAGACAGACAGACAGACAGACAGACAGACAGACAGACAGACAGACAGACAGACAGACAGACAGACAGACAGACAGACAGACAGACAGACAGACAGACAGACAGACAGACAGACAGACAGACAGACAGACAGACAGACAGACAGACAGACAGACAGACAGACAGACAGACAGACAGACAGACAGACAGACAGACAGACAGACAGACAGACAGACAGACAGACAGACAGACAGACAGACAGACAGACAGACAGACAGACAGACAGACAGACAGACAGACAGACAGACAGACAGACAGACAGACAGACAGACAGACAGACAGACAGACAGACAGACAGACAGACAGACAGACAGACAGACAGACAGACAGACAGACAGACAGACAGACAGACAGACAGACAGACAGACAGACAGACAGACAGACAGACAGACAGACAGACAGACAGACAGACAGACAGACAGACAGACAGACAGACAGACAGACAGACAGACAGACAGACAGACAGACAGACAGACAGACAGACAGACAGACAGACAGACAGACAGACAGACAGACAGACAGACAGACAGACAGACAGACAGACAGACAGACAGACAGACAGACAGACAGACAGACAGACAGACAGACAGACAGACAGACAGACAGACAGACAGACAGACAGACAGACAGACAGACAGACAGACAGACAGACAGACAGACAGACAGACAGACAGACAGACAGACAGACAGACAGACAGACAGACAGACAGACAGACAGACAGACAGACAGACAGACAGACAGACAGACAGACAGACAGACAGACAGACAGACAGACAGACAGACAGACAGACAGACAGACAGTATGTTCATGGATTTATTTCGTTATGAACCATATTGAGCTCAAGGCATCTAATACTTAACAAATGCTGCTAATCTCTCTTGTGCGCATATTATCTAATCTTCAATGAATGTTGCAGTGTGCTAAGGTCTGGCTAGACGTTCTTTCACAGATTTAAATAAACAGTTCCGTAACATATCGATGACATAATAACTGGGATGAAATACTCATACAATACAGGACAAACCGTTTGTGCATCCGCCAACTGAGACTATTCATATCATCGTTTGATGTTGCAGGTTATTCTTCTAGTATCTTTTCCAGCCTTTCACTTTGACCCAGTTTAATGACTCACTTTTACTGAGGAAAGGCCAGACGGACATATAATCAGACTGCAAATGATCTGCCCGCCTGCCTGCCTGTCCGCCTGCCTGCCTGTCTGCCTGCCTGCCTGCCTGTCTGCCTGCCTGCCTGCCTGTCTGCTGGATATTCTGGTGCTCACCTGTGGAATAGCCTTCCACCAGATCTGAAAACTCCAATGAGTCACTATACATTCAACCGAAAACTCTTTCAATACTTACTTAATACCGACTATATGCCTCCATAAGTCACCTACTGGTATCATTTTTTCACTATCATTCTTCACTGTATCTGTGTGAGCGAGAGAGTGGGTGAGAGAGTGAGTGAGAAAGAGTGTGAGTGGAAGAATCAGTATGAGACAGAGAGTGAGAGAGTATGCATGCGCATGTGCCTGAGTGAGTGTAAAAGTGAGTGAGTGAGTGTGTGTGGACGTATGTGTGAGAGATTGAGTGAGAGAATGAGTGAATCTGGGAGAGTGAGTGTGTTGTGTGTCTGTCTATCTGTGTGATAGAAGAGAAAGTGAGTGAGTGAGTGTGAGTTAGAGAGTCAGTGAGTGAGTGAGTAAGGGAACGTGAGTGAGTGAGAGAGAATTTGTGAGTATGCGTGTTTGTGCGAAAGTGAGTGAGTGTGAGAGCGAGTGAGTGTGTAAGAGAGAGAGAGAGAGAGAGAGAGAGAGAGAGAGAGAGAGAGAGAGAGAGAGAGTGTGTGGGTGAGTGAGAGAGTGCATGAGAAAGTGAATGAGTGAGAGTGAGTTAGTGTGTGTGTATCTGTTTGCTTTCTGTGTGTGCGAATAAGAGAGTGATTTAGTATGATTTAGGGAGTGAACGAGTGAGTGTGAGAGAGAGAGAGAGAGAGAGAGAGAGAGAGAGAGAGAGAGAGAGAGAGAGAAAGAGGGAGTGTGAGTGTAAATGGGAGGGTGAATGAGAGATAGAGTGAGAGGGAATATGTGAGTATGTGTGTGTGTGTGTAAGTGATGGCGAGTGTGAAAGC